>JAODAL010006716.1:0-131038 GCA_025379985.1 Phyllomedusa bahiana
AAATAGTAGCTTTGTAGCTTTTTACAATTGCGTTTTTTACCCCACACAACAAGAGATACAGTTGTAATTTAAACCCTTTTGCTTGTAAAATTGGGCTCGGAAAAATGTATTTTTTTGGCGTTGAAAAAGACGGTTTCTTGGGGTCAAACACACAAAACAACGTTTAAATTTAACCCCTGGATTAAATTGCGCCAAAGTTTTGACCCCAAAAACTAGAGCTTTGTAGCGTTTTTACAATTGGTGTTTTCTACGCCCCCAAACAAGAGATACAGTTGTAAAACCCTTTTGCTTGTGAATTAACTAAGGAAAAATGTTATATTTTGGCGTTAAAAGCGGTTTCTTGGGGTCAGCACCCCACAAACAACGCTAATTAACCCCGGGAGTAAATTGCGCATAGAATTGGCAGCCAAAAATGAAGTGGTTTTGTATTGAAAAAAAACGCTGTTTCTTTTAAATGAATACAAAGAACGGCTTAGACCCCTTGATATTGAAAAAATTGCACTGCAGTGGATGCACACTGGTTTTCAGATCAATACTCCAAAAAAATTTAGAAATAAAACATTAAGAGAACAGTCTCTGAAAACAAGTGAGACACCCCACAAAACGCTATATAAAAATCTTTTCTTCAAAAGAGCTTCACCCGGGGCAGACCTTCCCTGATGACACAGTGAGGGATTTGGGAGCCCCCCCGGTCGCGCCCAAAATTTTGTGGGGTGCGTCACAAAATCCGCCGGTTCTGTTTGGGGTTCCCTCTGCACATGCTGCAGGCTATGCCCTTCTTCCCCAAAATGCTTTTCCCTAGCGCCATGTGCTTTTCAGCCATTTTATCAATCAAAAGCACACTTCTTCACCCGAATACCCAAAGTTCGACTTTGTTCCAAACCGAAGTTTTCCTGAAATTCTAAACGAATTCCACTTCGTTAGAATCGATTCGCCCATCTCTAGATATCTTCATTAATTTCCACCAGATTTAGCCATAGTTAAATCCTAGTCTTAGTTTAAGCATGTAGCCCAGCAGGATGTATCACTGTAGCTTTGCTCCATGTTCTTATGAGAATCGGGCTGCACAGTGATGTAAATTAACAATCCTAACACACTGAATTATGTCCTAAGAAGTGTTTCTCCACATTTGGTATTATTGTAATACTTGTAATCTTGTAACTTTTTCATTGTAGAAAATATGCAATTTTTACCATGACTTTTGGTGTGTAGCCTTAGTCTTCGAATTCTGTTTTCCTCCTTTTTTCCTATTTTTGTATGTTATCCCACACATTTGGATCACAGTTGTGTCCTCAATGGCAAACAAGAGAGGTGACCATCCTGGGGAGCTAGAGCTGCTCCATCATCAGTTTTATGGTTTAGCCATCTAGAAAAGAATAATCTGATATTTTGTTCCCCTTTCCATGGCCCTTGGATCAAGTCTTCAAAAAAACTTTGTTGAGAGATGTACTGCTCAGTAATTTGCCAATTATCAGTAAAGTGTTTGGGACTAGCCAAGGCTGTGCCACTTTTCTCCACAGACCCCATAATGAAGACCTATATGCTATTGCCTCCAACATGATGCTTATCAGGAAGCCTCCACTGAAAGTTTCTGTATATATATATATGTATATATATATATATATATATATATATATAATATATATATATATATATATATATATATATATATATATTTCCTTTTAGTTTATTGTATACACTGTATATTGTCATATAGAAACATATACTAGTATGGTACATTGCCAAGAACTGCTGAGGTTAGTTGATCAGGTTGTTGTTTTGAGCAGGGCCTGAAATTATATGTTCCTTATTTACAAGCAACTACTTACACTTTCTTGATGATTCATTCTTTAGCGATTTCAGTTTTTCCTATATATAAAGCCAGAAACAAAGACTGACCAAAGCTGCCTGAGGGAGCTACATTCTTTTGTCTGCTTTTTATCACTAAATCGTTCTTTCAAGTCTCTATTCATATGGGCCATGCTGTGCTGATAATTATGTATTGATCCCTCTATAATGATGAATGCTTTAGCTCTACTGCTGCTCAGCTTACACAAAACAAAGGTAATAGAAATGCTTTGATTTTCTTGTAAATAAGCAAAGTAGGACACACATGGCTTAAAATGTTGGGAAAAATGTGAAGCCACTGATTATTTTTCAAAAATAACACAAGCTCTAAAGTTAATAGTATTTTTCTCATCTTTCTGGCATATGGACAGTCTTATTACATAAAAGGTGTAAATATATTAGTAGATGGAGTTAGAGACACAGTTATTATGTTGTCACGGCGGCCGCAGGCACCGCTGCCCCTGCGGCCGTTCCCCTGCCTACCGGGGCTCCGGCGCGGGCGTCGCAGGCATCCGCGACCACCCCCGTCCCATCTGTCCCTGCGCCGGCTAGCTTACCTGGCCCCACTTCTGTGCACGCCACTCCCGTCCGGTCCGGCTGCCGCGCTCGTGCCCGTCCCTTAGCGCACGCACGCGACAGCTGGTTTAGATTTAAAGGGCCAGTGTCCCGTTAATTGGCCCTGTGCCGGACGCTGGTCCTATATAAGGGTTACGCCCCCAGCACTCGTTGCCAGATCGTTGGTGTGCGTTTAGTGAGCTAAGAGAGTCTCTAGTATCCGTATTGATTACCCGTGTACCAGTCCGTTCCGCTACGTTTCCTGACCTTGCCTGTCTGCCGCCTGCCCTGACCTTCTGCCTGTCCCCGACTACTCTTCTGGATTACGATTCTGTACCACGCATTACCCCGGCTGCCATCGCAAGCAAGTCACGCCAGGGGTAACGACCTGGTAGCCTCACGCCGCAGCAAGTCCATCCTGCTTTGCGGCGGGCTCTGGTGAAAACCGGGGGCTACTTAGATTCCGTTCCCTGGCGTGGCTTAACTATCACCGCTTGCGGTGGTCCAGCGAATCCACCGAACCCTTACAGTATGATCTGGCCATGGATTCCGCCAGGGTACCTCTGCCTGAACTCCGGGACATTACTACGGCCGTCGCCCAGCAGAGTTAGCTTATCGACCAGCTAGCGGCCATGATGCAGAACCTTGCGGCCCGCCTACCTCTGCCTGCGGCCACTGCCGGCGCGCCTGCTCCAGTTGCTCCTGCAGCCATGGCGCTACCTGCTCCGGGACCTTCTCTGCATCTGTCGCTCCCTTCTCGCTATGATGGAGACCCCAAGAAGTGCAGAGGCTTCATCAGTCAATGCTCCATCCACATCGAGATGCTGGCACAGTAATTTCCTACTGAGCGGGCTAAAGTTGCCTTCATAATTAGCCTCTTAACGGGCGAAGCTCTGGCCTGGGCCACTCCGCTATGGGACCGAGGAGATCCGCTGACGGCTAATCTACAAGCCTTCCTCCAGGGGTTCCAAACTGTCTTTGAGGAACCTGGTCGCACCTCCTCTGCTGCCGCAACCCTGCTTTGTCTCCGTCAGGGTGACTGCACTGTGGGACAGTACTCTGTGCAGTTCCGCACCTTAGCCTCAGACTTGGACTGGAACAATGAGGTTTTGGTGGCAACCTTCTGGCAAGGCCTCTCGGGACGTATTAAAGATGAGCTCGTGGGTCGGGACCTGCCTTCCTCACTGGACGAATTGATTCGGCTGGCCACTCGGATCGATATTCGCTTTGCTGAAAGGCAACAAGAGCTCCGCCTCCAATGCGAGCTTACTCATCCACGCCGGCTACCTCGCTTAGCTCCTGTCTTTCAACGCCCTCCACTTCCTCCACCAACGGTTCATGAAGACGAATCGATGCAGGTCGAAAGGGCTCATTTGACCCAGGAGGAACGCTCACAGCGACGTCTGTGGCAGTTATGTTTTTACTGTGGCGGTTCTGGCCACTTCATTGGGGACTGTCCGGTGCGCCCGGGAAACTCCCGCACCTAGGGTTCATAGGAGAGGCAACCCTAGGTGTCAGTGCGGCCTCTCCCCGTCTGACCATTCCCGTTCTATGTGGAATTTCGCCAGACAATACCTTTCAGGCCACCGCCTTCCTGGACTCGGGGTCCGCCGGTAACTTTATCAGCCACGCGCTAGTGTCCCAGTACTGGCTTCCAGTGACCCCCCCTGCAGAAACCCATGTTTGTCTCCTCTGTCAGTGACGAATGCCTCAAGGATGCCATTCGGTTCTGCACAACGCCCCTCACCTTGCAGATTGGGGCGTTGCATCAGGAAACAGTGAAACTCCTTGTACTGCCTCTCTTCCTCTTCTGAGATCCTCCTGGGCCTTCCCTGGTTACAAGAGCATGCTCCGACCATAGACTGGAACACAGGCGAGATTCTTCATTGGGGTCCGGCATGTCGCTCATGATGCCTTCTGTCACTCCGCTTTGCTCCGCGGTCTGCCTCTGCGAAGCCTACGAAGTCTCTGCCAGGTCTGGCTGTTCCTTACCAGGCCTTTGCTGATGTCTTGTCCGAAAGACAAGCCGAAACTCTGCCTCCGCACCGGCCCTTCGATTGCCCTATTGCAACCCGGTACTATTCCTCCCCGAGGCAGGGTTTGCCCTCTCTCCGTCCCTGATACAAGGGCGATGTCCGACTATATTCAAGAAAACATCCGCAAAGGCTTTATATGTAAGTCGTCCTCGCCTGCAGGAGCCGGCTTCTTCTTTGTCGAAAAGAAAGATGGAACCCTCCGGCCCTATATCGATTACCGTGGCCTGAATAAAATAACCGTAAAGAATCGATACCCTCTGCCTTTGATCTCGGAGCTATTTGACCGCCTACGTGGTGCAAAATTTTTTTCTAAGTTGGATCTTCATGGTGCGTACAATCTGATTCGGATCCGGAATGGTGACGAGTGGAAAACAGCCTTTAACACCCGTGATGGCCACTTCGAACATCTCGTCATGCCATTTGGTCTCTGCAACGCTCCGGCTGTCTTTCAAAACTTCGTTAATGAGATCTTCCGGGATCTTCTATATGTCTGCGTCATAGTTTATCTGGACGATATTCTAATCTATTCTCCAGACCTACAGACTCACCGCCACCACGTCCGCCAGGTGCTCAGACGCCTCCGGAACCACCAACTTTATGCCAAGCTGGAGAAGTGCCTGTTCGAGCGCACCTCCCTGCCCTTCTTAGGGTACATCGTGTCGGACCAAGGTCTTCAGATGGATCCCGCCAAGCTCTCAGCAGTCCTGCAGTGGCCCCGTCCGGTGGGCCTTCGGGCCATCCAGCGCTTCTTAGGCTTCGCCAATTATTACAGGCAATTTCTCCCACAGTTCTCCTCTCTGGTGGCTCCGATGGTAGGCCTCACCAAGAAGGGTGCCGATCCCAAGTCATGGCCTCCCGAGGCCCAAGAGGCCTTCAAACGTCTAAAAGCTGCATTTGCTTCCGCTCCTGCTCTCGCTCGTCCGGATCCTCAGCGCCCGTTTGTCTTAGAGGTCGACGCCTCTTCTGTTGGTGCCGGCGCCGTTGTTCTTCAGAAGGCCTTCTCTGGGAGATTGCGGACTTGTGGTTTCTTCTCCAAAACCTTCACTCCGGCTGAACGTAATTACACAATCAGGGATCGGGAACTTCTAGCCATAAAATTAGCCCTAGAAGAATGGCATCACCTGCTGGAGGGGGCTCACCATCCCATCGATATCTACACTGATCATAATAATCTGCTATATTTACAATCTGCCCAGCGATTGAATCCGCGTCAAGCCAGGTGGTAGCTTTTCTTCGCCCGTTTTAATTTTCTTCTACACTTCCGACCGGCCGAAAAAAATGTCAGGGCGGACGCTCTCTCTAGATCCTCTGACACGGTGGGCTTGGAGCCGCCCCTGCAGCACATTATCCCTCCGAAACGGCTGCTTTCGGCAGCTCCTGTGGACCTTCAACAGTTACCTCCGAGAAAGACCTATGTCCGTCCTGCTTTACGGCCTCGAATTCTCAAATGGGGACATTCTTCTCAAGCAGCTGGTCATCCTGGGATTCACAAATCCGTACAACTAATCTCCAGATACTATTGGTGGCCCACTCTCTCGCAGGACGTTAGGGACTTTGTTTTAGCCTGCACCTCCTGTGCCCGGAACAAAGTTCCTCGCCTCAGACCCGCGGGTCTGCTTCAACCTCTCCCGGTGCCAGAGAGACCTTGGTCCCATATTGCTATGGATTTTGTTACTGACCTGCCGGCCTCATCCGGAAACACGGTCATCTGGGTGGTGGTAGACAGATTTTCTAAAATGGCTCATTTTGTGCCCCTGCCCGGGTTACCCTCGGCACCCCAGCTAGCCCAGCTCTTCTTCCACCACATCTTTCGATTGCACGGGCTCCCTTTGCACATCATCTCGGATAGGGGAGTCCAGTTTGTATCTAAATTCTGGCGGGCTCTCTGTGCTCAGTTACGGGTGCAGCTGGACTTCTCGTCCGCTTACCACCCTCAGACCAACGGGCAGGTGGAGAGGGTCAACCAAGTCTTAGGCTCTTATCTGCGACATTTTGTGTCTGCCCGTCAGGATAACTGGTCTGACCTCCTCCCCTGGGCAGAATTCTCATATAATTTCCTAGACTCAGAGGCCGCTAAAGCCGCTCCCTTTTTTATTGTGTTTGGGTTACATCCCCGCCCACCTCTCCCCCTAGCCATTTCGTGTCACGTTCCGGCCGTGGATGCCCAAGTACGGGACATCAAGTCACTCTGGCAGGTCACTCGTCAGGCTCTTCTTCGGGCTTCCACTCGTACTAAAGTTCAGGCCGATAGGTACCGGAGACCTCCCCCTGTATTTAAGCCAGGTGATAGGGTTTGGCTATCGGCCAAATACATCCGTTTCAAGGTACCCAGCTACAAGTTGTACGCGCCGTAGATAATGACAGTCTATGGGGCCGGCGAGCTGCCGGCCCCCCACCCCGCTGCACAGCTGCCGGCGTAAATGTGGGGCGAAATCCATCCTCGCAATTACGTCGGCAATAAGTCGTGTGAACATTGCCTAAGTCTCTTAGAGCTCTGCCACCACCAAGTTTCTGAATAGAGTAGTGTGGAGGTGTTTGTTAAAGCTCCAAATTTATGACTGAGCAGGGTCCCGGAGCTGCTGGCATTGCGTATAACAAACATTGGTTACCCCCTCCAGGGAAAGTGGAGAGCTGGTCCTTCTGCATCCAGATCTTGTCCATCCGAGCTCGCTTATTCTAAGTTCTTGCAGGCCACATGAAATAATGTGGTGGGCCAGATTCTGCCCACGGGACTTGAGTTTCACACATGTCACATATAGGAAATATGGTTAATTATACATTAAAGGGATTTTCTCACGATAAAGATTAGATTTCAACATGTAGGGAAAGGTAATTGAAGACTGTTTCTAAATAACATGGTCTTTTTATTTTACCTTGTCATGAGATAAGAGATATTTTATCTGCTCCAAGTACACACAGGTTTCTCTGGTTATAACCATAATCTTCCTTTCTGATTAGACAGAGATCAGGGAGTGATGTCACCATGGACAGAGCTTACTTTCAGAAAAGACTAATTATCTCTAACAAGATTAGCTTTTGTTTACAGATAAGCAATTGTTTTTACTCCTTGGAGCACTTGTAGCTTTGTTTACTGAAAATTAAGGGCCACATTTATGAAAACTGTCTAGGTCTAAGACTTTCTTTGTTGCCCATAGCAACCAATCACAGCTCCCCTTTGATTTAATATAGTGCTCTGAAGAAATTAAAGGAGAGATCTGATTGGTTGCTATGAGAAACAAAGAAAGTCTTAGACCTGGACAGTTTTCATACATGTAGGTCTAAATCTCCTGCACTTAAGTCCTTTGTAATGTATCAGCTAGTTACAGAGAAGCTAAAAACTGCTGTACAACCACCCAGAGCCTGACAAGACCAGAGTGGATGAAAAGTTGCTTGTGACTTGGTGTCACAGCATGGTGAGAAAACTCCTTTAAAGCTTGACTGACAGAATTGCAGTTTTGAACCCCCATCCCCACCCCCAGCTCTTTACTCCTCCACCTCAAGATATTTGAAACACTATATTGTATGTGCAGAACATACTCCAAGTCAACCATATAATGTCAAACAGACAATGAATATAGGATTAGAATAAGGTATTTGTATAATACTTTTTGACCGCTGGATGGATGTTTTAGCAAGTGCCCTTCCTATCAAACAGCAACATCTTACAATGTCAGATATATCAGGAGAAAGAGAGGTGTTGGTCAACCCTTTTAAAGGGCAGGTGCGTGTCTTTCCCCAGTAAGGTCTAGGCGAGCTATGGCAATGTCATGAACGTGTCTGCTAGAAAACCCATTTAGTATTTTATATTTTTCTTTTTATGTGTTTTCTATATTGATCAAGTCCTGCACATTACATTTGTTTGTATTGCTATATACTGTACCAAAAAGCTATAATTAATATTTAAACCATATTTCCTAGCAAGCACTTTATACACCAAGCCTTAAACAACTATTACTTTTTACAAACTGCTAGCACTGACAAAAAGCCTTAGTTTACAAAACTGCTCTCCTAAATAAATCTTTCTGGACATTTTAATATTTCGGAAGATGCAGCCATTCATTTTTCAGAGACAAAGCAATAATCATTAATATGTTATTCATCCATTGCATGCTACAGTTTCAGAGCCATATATCCCAATGTTTCACTGCTACCAATATAGTTAGAAATGTTCTTTTGTTATTTTTTGTGTATTTTTAATTATATTTTGTGGGGCCAAGATAAATATTTCCCAGAATATACAAGATGCAGTAATGTTATAATGGAAAGAGAAGGACATTATCGTAATAGGTTTTTTGGTAACATTTATAAAAGGGAATTATGATTTGCATTACATTCTGTAAATCATGATAAATCAAAAGAGGTAATTTTTTAAAGGCATTGAATCCTTATTGGCTTTAAAGCAGCTGCATTGTGTTGGTGAATTTATTCTAGAAGAAGCTCAGAGAAGTGAATGAAGCAATATTTAGGGCATGACAACAGGTAATCCTTTTTTGCCATATGGATTATTTAATTTTTTTGGGGGAAAGATCATTTTCACAAAAATAGAAAAACAAAATGATAACAAATGTGCAAATACTATCTGTGAATCTTGAATGTTTTTTTTTTTTTATATAAATCTGTCCTCAGAAAGAGAAATGAGTGATAGGATCACATGGCCCAGGAACTAGGGGTTCCAACGATTGAATTGGTCCCCATTGATCTTAGTTATTCTGAAACATACATTTTTAACAGCAGATGAGTGGTGTCACCCACTAGTGGTGATGTACCCTATAGACCCTAAAAATACAAGTGAAAAAATAAATAAAAAGTTTTAAAAATCTAAATAAAAAATTTAAAATAGTAAAAGTTCAAAACATTCCTGTTTCTCATTTTACATATAAAAAAAAAGAAAAACAATAAAAATTGTGAACCTAATTGCAATCACAGACTTACCTGATAAAAAATAAAATTAAAAAGCATTTTTGTTCACTTAAGCTTCCCCCAAAATATTGGAATAAAAAGTGATACTGTATACTGTATGTTTCTCTATATCTTACTCTTTACCTAATAGCTCAGAAAGTACTGGTGTAAACTTACTACCTGCTTCTCACCATATGTTGTTTCTATCATCCTCTGATATTACATATCTGTTGGATCCATGTGGGAAACGTGTACATGAACGTTTACATGAAATGTGAGGCAAATTAAAGTTTAGGGAGCCCCATAGACCCCTGTATTACTGATCTGTACAACCTACTAGCTGAACTTGATTTTTCCCTTAGTCTCCAGAGAGGCTGGAGACTAAGAGCGACATACATGAATGGGTCATTTTCACTGTTCTGGCAAGAAATGCGTCAAAAGTGAGCGTTCCGTCTTTTGTCCTGTGTATGGAGCATCATTCGGGCATGTTCAGCGCACTATGCACCAGACCCAACACTTTGTAATGCGCCAAACATGGGGGCGTGTCGCACCACATTCATAATATTAGACACATTTCTGAATGTGGGATTGCAAAACTAGGTGCATAACTGCTTGAACAGCCAGACCAATTTAAACGGGGCACCTCTGTACAAACTCCGCATCCATAGAGCCCCAAATAGTAAAAGTGCCACCTTGGTGCCCCACACATTAATTGTACCCGAAACAGTGAAAGTGCACCTAGACATTTGTTCCACTAGTAGGTAGGTTCATACCCCATATAATAGACAGACACTTAGGTAGATACTCTTTTTAGGTATGTCAGACCCTAAAAATTTGAAATAAAAAAAAAGTTAGATAAGTAGCATGGAAATAAATAGGCCTCTATTAGGTAGCTATACAAGCCCCCACATAGGCAGGTAAGTATAAAGACCTCCCACATTAGATAGGTACCCTCAGAATGCAGGTACATAGGCCCCCCTCAGTAAATTTACATATTCATACAGTAGGTAAAGATGTATATAATCCCCAATTAGATAGCCCCTCAGTGGCTATATAAGTCAACTCAGTAGATATATAACTATAAAGGTCCTCACAGCAGGTAGGGAGGTATAAAGTCCTCCATTGACTCTCTCAGTAGGTAGATATATAGGGCCCCCATTAGGAAGGTAGTTACATAGGCCCCCTAGTAGTTAGGTAGGTAAACAGGCTCTCCTCCAGTAGTTAGGTAGTTAAAAAGGGCCTCCCCCAGTAATTATATTGCTATACAGGCTCCTCATTAATTAGTTAGGTAGACAGGGCCTCTTACAGTAGTTAGGTATACAGCCCCACCATTAATTAGGTAGATAGAAAGGGCCTCCCCTCGTAGACAGGGCCTCTTCCAGTAGTTAGGTGGGTATACAGCCTCCCCATTAATTAGGTAGTCTGGGCCTCCCCCAGTAATTAGGTAGGTAGACAGGGCGTCCTTCCAGTAATTAGGCAGGTAGTCAGGGCTGCCCCAGGATTGTTGACAGGGCTGCCCTGAGTAATTAGGGAGGTAGACAGGACCTCCCCCACTAATTAGACAGGTATATCCCCCCCCCCCATTAATTAGGTAGCTAGGGAGCCCACACAGGTAGCCACAAGCCCATATAGGTAGCTAGGCAGCCCATGAAGGTAGCTAGGCAGCCCATAAAGGTAGCTAGGTAGCCCATAGAGGTAGCTAGGTAGCCCATAGAGGTAGCTAGGTAGCCCATAGAGGTAACTAGG
Organism: Phyllomedusa bahiana; assembly: GCA_025379985.1. Lineage (NCBI taxonomy): Eukaryota > Metazoa > Chordata > Amphibia > Anura > Hylidae > Phyllomedusa > Phyllomedusa bahiana. Next base: position 11,085 of record JAODAL010006716.1, read on the forward strand.
TAGCCCAAATAGGTAGGGAGCCCATGCAGGTAAATAGGCAGCCCATACAGGTACATTGGGTACAGAAAGTATTCAGACCCCTTTAAATGTTTCACTCTTTGTTTCATTGCAGCCATTTGGTAAGATCAGAAAAGTTCATTTTTTTGCTGATTAATGTACACTCTACACCCCATCTTGAAAGAAAAAAACAGAAATGTAGATATTTTTGCAAATTTATTAAGCAAGAAAAACTGAAATATCACATGGTCTTAAGTATTCAGACCCTTTGCTCAGTATTGAGTAAAAGCACCCTTTTGAGCTAGTACAGCCATGAGTCATCTTGGGAATGATGCAACAAGTTTTTCACATGTGGATTTGGGGATCCTCTGCCATTCTTTTTTGCAGATCCTCTCCAGTTCCCTCAGGTTGGATGGTGAACGTTAGTGGACAGCCATTTTCAAGTCTCTCCAGAGATGCTCAATTTGGTTTAGGTCAGGGCTGGGCCAGTCAAGAATGGTCACAGAGTTGTTCCAAAGCCACTGCTTTGTTATTTTAGCTGTGTGCTTAGGATTATTGTCTTGTTGAAAGATGAGCTTTCGGCACAGTCGTGTTTTTTTTTTTTTTATTTAAAGATGGGGTGCAAAAAACTTTAAAGGGGTCTGAATACTTTCCGTAGCCTCTGTAGCTAGGGTAGGTAGATGGGGAGCCCTTATAGGTAGCTAGGCAACCCTTATAGGTAACTAGGTAGCCCATATAGGTAGCTTGGAAGCCCACATAGGTATCTAGACAGCCCACATAGGTAGCTAGGCAGCCCACATAGGCATCTAGACAGCCCACATAGGTATCTAGGCAGCCCTCATAGGTATCTAGGCAGCCCAGATAGGTATCTAGGCAGCCCTTATAGGTAGCTAGGGAGCCCTTATAGGTAGCTAGGGAGCCCATATAGGTAGCTAGGCAGCCTATATAGGTAACTAGGCAGCCCAGAAAGGTGGCTAGGGAGCCCATAAAGGTAGATAAGAAGTCCATATAGGTAGTTAGGGAGCCCAGGTAGATAGATGTGCAGCCCATAGGTAGCTAGGGAGCCCATATAGGTAGCTAGGGAGTCCATATTAAAAATGAAAAAAAAAAAACTCACCTGTCATCATTCCATCCTCTTCTCATCTTTTCCTCCAGAGCATGAGATCCTCACACCACACGCTCCAGGAGACAGGCTGCTCCGGCTGCACCGTGGCTTCCAGGGGGCTGTTTTACCTGAGTTGCAACCTGCACCACGCAGGGAGTGGCTTTGATCTCTGCATCACTGGGTCTATGTGGCCCACCGATGCAGCTGTGTGGCAATGAGGGTCTGCTGACCCCCTGGTTCAGGGGCCCGATTGCGTGCATGACCACTGCGGCCCCTGAAGCTGTGCCATAAGCCAGCGCCAGTACTCAGAGTCCACTGGGGGGAATCTCCAGCCCACCCGGCAGACACTCCAAGCCCGTGGTGGCCCACCGAGCAAATGCCTAGTATGTATACTCGAGTATAAGTTGATGGGGGCTTTTTTAGCATAAAAAATGTGCTGGAAAACTCGGCTTCTACACGAGTATATATGGTAATATAATCTAAAATGAATTTTAAATTAAATAATATAGATTAATTAAACCAATACAGCATCTACCATAAATCCCGTTCTTAATCATGTATTTACGGAGTTAGCGTAGTATTATCATTGATTACAAACACATCACAGCAGGCAAGAAATAAAATAAAAGATGTTAGAATAGCATGCTAGTGAATAGAAACTATGGTAGTGATCTTGCATATTACACCACAGGTCTTAGCAAGACCTGTGGTGTGCTGGCTATTGCTGTGTCAAATAAAGGCTGACCCGCTGACCTACATTTTTCAGAATGCAAATGAACAATTAAAGATTTTAATTATAAAAAAAAATTAAAATATAAAAATCTCCACAAAATTTTAGTATTAACATAATATATATTTAAATTAGAAAAGCAACTCAAGAAACAGTTTTTGCAGCCATTATCGAATTGTAGCATTTATTTATACACATATTTGGCACATTACTAAGACGCTAAAGTACCGTGGCGCGCCAAACATATATATGACAGGCGCCTCAAACCTTAGGTGCCATTTATGAGCGCACATTCACCACTTTCATATATTCAGGCGCATTAAACACTGAAAAAAAGATGCAAAAAAGTGGTCTTTAAGCGACAAGTTTCATGCATGTTGCCTTAAGTCATGAAGCAGCCAGTCTGACAGAATGAGACAATAGGGCGACATGTATGAATTCGAATGCGTACTTTTTTTCACTTGGCGCCGACACTCCAGTTCTAAATAGATATAGAAGAGTGTAGAATACGACAGTATGAAGATTTTTGGCGCATTACATAGCGCTTAACGCGCCAAACTTTGTATGGGCATAGAGTGTAATGCACCAAACTTGGCACATTAAGCTCTATGTAATGCGCCAAAAATCTGTCGTATTCTACACTCTCAGAATCTCAGAATCTGAGCATTGAAACATTAAGAGGGCGACATGTATGAATTCGAATGCGTACTTTTTTTTTTTACTTGGCACCGACACCACAGTTCTAGATAGATATAGAAGAATGTAGAATACGACAGATTTTTGGCGCAGTACATAGAGCTTAGTGCGCCAAGTTTGGCGCATTACATTCTATGCCCATACAAAGTTTGGCGCATTAAGCTCTATGTAATGCGCCAAAAATCTGTCTTATTCTACACTCTTCTATATCTAGTTAGAACTGTGGTGTAGGCGCCAAGTAAAAAAAAGTACGCATTCGAATTCATATATGTCGCCCATAGCCTTTATACATGTTTGGCGCATTGCTAATGCGACAAAGTTTCGTTACGCGCCAAATACAAATGCGAGTTGCATTGAACTTTAGACTCCATTTTTAATTGCACAAAAAACAATTTCATACATTCAGGCACATTATACACCGAATACGAGATGTAATAATTCACTTCAAAGCGCCTTCATCTCTCAAAGATTGGCGCATTACACTCTATGCCAATACAAAGTTTGGCGCATTACATAGAGCTTAATGCGCCAAACTTTGTATGGGCATAGAGTGTAATGAGACGAACTTTGAGAGATGTTTGGCGCACTAAGCTCTATGTAATGCGCCAAAAATCTGGAGTGTCGGCGGCAAGTAAAAAAAATCGAATTCATACATGTCGCCCATAGCACCCTCCAATGTACAGTATGTGAAAGCCTTCAGAAGTTAAATGGAGAAAAATGTAAAAAGGTCAATAGAAAAATGTTTTGTTTTTATCAATAAAAAGTGCAATACAGTTATAAATATGCATTTAAAGGTGTTCATAGAATAACAGCAATGATCCTGTATGAAAAATATTAAACTAAAATATTTCACCTTCCCAGTGCAGTTTGAGAGATAAAAGCTGTACTCCAGCTGGCTTCTATTGGCAGCAAGAACACTTTTCTCCTTGAGATGCATGAGAACTATTGTGTAGAATATTCCCCAAAAGTAGTATTTTCAAAATGTTATTAAACATTCAGCAATTGGGAACACCTACTCCATTTATAATTGTATCTTTGCAGTTCAAGATAAGTACATTAACGTAAATGTTTTGGCCAGGAGATATTACTGCAACAATAAAACATATTGCAAAGGATACAATGTCTGCAGCACTTGATAATTACTAGCCATGCATAATTAATTACTTGTTAATATATTTCTTAGCAGTATCCCAAGTGTTTACAAAGGAAGTGATTGTATACAAGCAAATACATAGAGTTCTATTTCTAAAAGATTCCAATCCAAATCAAAATGTTTTAAGAACTTACATAACCAAGATACTAACTTTTATCTATACAGTACTAGTATAAGAAAGTACATTTATTGAATTTTGAAGACTGCCACATTACATATGCTTTGTTATGGCTCAAATATATTATAGAAGGGGGTTTCCTGATTGGACTCCAATTTATTAGCCATTCTGGTGCACTCAACATTCTATGTATTACATGCACAGTTATTCCATGTCCACCATCTAATACTATATTTTTCATACAGTGCCCATTACAGGAGACATCACAGGGCACTGAAGGCTTCCCTAGCAACATTAACTATTTGTCATGGGTGCCAGGAGTCAAACCGGTAACATTTAGCCACCATGGCTGCAATATGAAAGAGGTTTTGATGGATAATACAAATTATACAGGGCTGTTTGCTTTAATGATATATTCAATTTAAATAAGGGCAGTGTATTGTATAAACAGGTTTTAAATACAGTATGTATTACATAAAAAGAAACACATTTGTTAAAGGAAGTGGGGAGTGTTTAAAGGAGTTGTCTCACTACAGGCTATCAGCCTAATTCAATGTGTCTGGCAGCAAAGGATTTTTGAATTCAGGGGCGTGCTTCTTGTCTGCCTCTTCTCCTTCCCCTTCCCCCTCCCCTCAGCACACAGACAGCTCTCCTTCTAAATAGCAGGGGGAGGGCGAAGGGGTTTGCTGCCAGGGCTAACCCTGTGTGTGCCTGCCTAGGTCTGCTACTCACTGCTGAATCAGCTGCACTGTCAGCTACACAGAGTCAGGAGACAGCAGGGAGAGGGCTGATCTATGAGTGTGGAGCGGTCTGTGAAGCTGTGTATGCTAATAGCAGAGCAGGGGGGATGCAAGTGTTCCTATACCCCCTGCTTAGCATACACATCTCCACATCTCAAGCAACAACAAACAAACCCTGTCAGAACAGACAGAGGGCAGCTGAGAAGGGAGTTACTATAATCACAATGTGTCACTAATACAGCAGAGCAGGGAGGGGTATGAACCGTTCACATGCTCCCCTGATCTGTTCTATTATTATAGTCAAAGCTCCACAGACACATCATGATTATAGTAACACACTTCACTGCTGTTACATCCTACTGACCACAGATCAGCCTCACCTCTGCTCTCTTCAATCTGTGAAGAGAGCAGGAGGGAGCAGGCACACACAGGGTTAATCCACACAGACACAGAAGCCCTCCCCCTCCCTTCCCTACAGAAGCATACTGTGCTGGAGAGGCTCTGTGCTCCAACCTGTATTCAGAAATAGATGAGTCACCAGGACTGGCAGCCAGTGAGATAACAATCAACAGGTCAGCTGCTATAGTGATTTCAGGAGCTGATGCACTACTACTAACAGTGATAACTCAAAATCAGTAGGACATTAGTAATGAACATATATTGCAAAGCTGCTTGTTTTTTAAAGATCTTATAATTAAAATCCAATCATTGTAGCGAGACAACCCCTTTAACTGTGTTCTTTATGTTGCTTTCCTCTTCAAGATCCACTCCTGACTTTGTATTTAAAAGGGAATCTAATGTCCTTTATGGGTCTGGCCTTAAAGCGGTTGTGCCACGTTATAAAATCCTCTTTGAGACCAGCTTGTTAGTTGGTTGGGTTTACTTAGTTCTCTTCCATTTATGTCTGTGGGAGTTCTGCATAGAGCTGTGCAACAAGCTGTCCTTAGAGAGGATAATTTCCTTCCATTCCCATGGATTAGATTTAAACATGTAAATAAAGGTAAAGACTATTACCAATACATTTCTCTTCCGATTTTGATTTATTACACAGTTCTTACCACCTGCTTGTTTTCCCAAGTTTTTCTAGTTACCGACCATCTCTCTCTTCTCTAGCAGCCCTTGCTGAGATGGTGAGGTCACGTTCTGCTTTTTCTTATCAGAAGTACAGTTTTGTTTTTTTTTTCTTATGAACTTTAACTCTTTTGTAGTATTTGCCCTGCTGTTAAACCCCTTCATCACCAATGTCCCTCTAACAGGCTTAGCTAGGAATGGCAGAGCTGAAATGTCAGTCAGAGCTGTAGAACCACCCAAAGCCTGAACACAAAGTGGGATCCTGAAGCTGGCTGTAAAGATCAGACTCTGTGAAACAGCCAGATGGGGAAAACCCCTTTAAGTCTATATTAACAAGAAATTACTGGCACAGGATTATAATGTATGTTATTTTATTCTATATATTTCATTTTCCCTACTTTGATTACCTTGCGTCTAGCTTCCCAGGTGTTTTTTCTAGGCAAAGATGAACATGTGAATTAGGACTGCTGTATATTAGTAGGGACCAAGTCTATGACATTTATACACTCAAACTGGGACGATAGAAAGAATGTATCTTTGTTATGAAGAATATAAAGAAAACGCAATCTCACTGTAGTTATTTTTGTTTATGTTGTTTACCAATCACAGGAAATAATAAGCCAAGGGCTTGTCCCCACGGCAAGGGGTTTTTGGTCGGTTTTTCAGACGGTTTGCAATTTTAGAAACTGTCTGAAAACCTGAAAGCAACGCTCCCCCATAGACTTCAATAGAAAAACTGTTCAGCAATCCCTACTGAACGGATTTTTCACACCGCTGGAGGTCCAAAAAGCATAGAACATGTTCTTTCTTCCGCCCGGTTTCTGGATGGAAAATTAACATTAAAGTCAATGTAAACTGCTCAGTGAGTTGTTTTTGTCTAGGTTTTTGGCTCGTTTTTTGGGGCGGTTTTAGGTTTTTGCAAAGAAAAGTGAAGAATAATCCCCCCCTATAGTGGGTCTGTTTGCAGGTCTTTTTGCACTTTTTTTTAACACAGGAAGGTCCTGCAAACCATTTCCTGTTTCTGATGGAAGAGGACTCATGTCACCACAGTTGTCTGATAGTGGAGAAACTCATTTTACATTATTTTTAAAAAAGAGCCTGGAGCACACAAAATCAATGTCTTCCTGAGACAAGTCCAAGATGGCCACCGGAATTTTAGGGAATGACCACTGGGTGGAGATAAAAAAAAATCTCATGGTTTCTTACACCAATCAGGAATACTTTTGCACTCAGTACACTTTTCTGCTTGAAAAAAAGTCCAAAAACCGTTGGGGAAACCTGGACAAAATCAGTGACAAAAAAAGTTAAAAAAAACAAAACCGCTGAAGAACCTACCGGTTTTTGTGTCAAAAAACGTCCAAAATCGGTTGTAATAAATGGTTCTGCTGATGTCAAAACTGAGCTGTTTTTGTCCTTTGTTGTGTAAACGCACTCTAACTGTATGGGATGTTTCAGATATAAAAAATCAATTACAACGATTAGCTTTCAACATGAAAGGACAGTCAATAGATTTTACTTTAGTCAAGATACAAGAGACATTGTATGTGCCCTGAGAGCACACAGATTTCTATGGTTACTAGACCATAACTCGTTTATCTGATTAGATTAGAGAGTGATGTCACCACATCACAGAGCAAGCTAATTATCTGATTATCTAATTACTGAAGAAATAACATCTTGTTAGTGTAACTTGCATTTGTTAGTGTAACAGCTAAGCTACTTACAGAGATGATAGATATGCTAATCACTGCTATAGGGCCACTCACAGCCTGAAGAGACAGAGTGAGTGTAAAACTGCTTGTAACTCAGTGAAACAACGTGGTGAGAAAACCCCTTTAACTTTAATTTGAAAGAGGATCTGAGGCTGTTACTGTCATTTCCATTTTAGCAAATACTTGTGCTCCCTGTGAAATGACAATTCTAGAGCATTTGCCATTTTAATTCTGTGTTGTTCTGTTCCTCTGTTATTGGTCCTACAAATGTATTGCTGAATCAGTCAGATGGGTGCTACAATTCTAGTTTTCAAATGGGGTGTTTACCTGCACTCATGGACTGTCACCACTGATTGGATAATGTCAGACTGTGTAGGGACACATCAACAATTGAAAAAAAGAAGCTCCAGAATTGTCATTTTTTATGGGGAACACAAGTGCTAAATAAATCAGATATGTCAGGAATGGCCAAAGGTCCTCTTTAAATATAGATATTTTTAACTACTGCATACTGGCATATACACATGTGGACAAAATTGTTGGTACCCTTCCATTAAAGAAAGAAAAAACCACAGTGGTCACTACAACTAACAAAAGTAGTAATATATTTAAATGAACTGAAAATCAACTAATAAAAATGACACATTGGGGGACATGTATGAAGATCGGCACGTCGAAGCTGCCGTTTCAGTTTTTTTTCGAGTGTAAACTGTATATAAATGTGGTGGAAATTTCACCAGCCGTTGCTGCCTACTATTCATTAGGAGGACTCACAGCTGATATGGAGTCTGATAGGAGAGACTTCGTGACTCTCAGCATCCCATTTGATTGGGCGGATGAGGTGATGGAGCTGCTCACGCGTCGGCCCCGGCCTGATCCACTCCGACCGCCTTCTAATAAGGATGCGGACGGAGTGAGGCCCGCCTGTCTTGTTCATATGCCCGCTCCGCACAGGAGTCTAGGCCGTCTGGCTCCTCAGCCACTATTCCACCTGCTGCCTCTGCTCCCCCTACTGGCTCTATACCATTTGCTGCCTCTGCTCCATGAGCTTCTCCCCCTGGCTCTTCTGAGGCCTCCTCGGAGTCACAAGTGGCAGGGCGTAGCAAGAGTCGCAACTTCTCGGCCAGGGAGAACCAGATTCTGATTGAGGAGGTAAGTGACATGTGCACCTGGGCAATAGGTGACATTTGACACACACTGAGTGGTTTCGGTAATGTGTCCCAAATCACCGAGCTGTGTAGCAAAGGTTGCTATGTTGGGCGGATGTAGATGGGGCATCACTCCATCCTCCCACATTTTGGGTTATGGTATGTGGGAAGTATTGTTTGACTTTATTCACTGTGCCTTACTTTTGTGGGCCCTTAATAGATGTTGTTGTTGGTTTTTTTTTCTGATGTGTAATCCTGATATAGTGTGCAGGCAGCTTTGTTGGGTCTGTTGCACCATGAACTGCAGTTAGGCCTCTGCTGCTAGCTGGCATTTATGTGCTAGCAAATATCCTGCTCATTGGTGATAAGGCAATCTCCCGCAGCTGGAATCCAGTCTATTGCCTGCCTTGTCAATTTTTATTTTTGGCTTGTTTTGTTTTTGCAGATGTTGCCAATGATTCCAGATTGTTTGGCCGGCTCTCCGCGCATTTTCCCCTGGTAGAGAAGTCCAGGTTGTGGCACACCATTGCGGAGCCTGTCAACTCTGAGGGGGTTGAGCGTCGCACCGTCACCCAGTGCAAGAAGCACTGGTATGATATGTGGCGGCGGTGCAAGAGACGGCTGGCTGAGGTTGCCCAGACAGGTGAGGATGCAGATGTAGGCACATTGTACTATGTTGAGGGTCACATCAGCTACTCTATTCGGAGGCGCCAATTTTAAATGTGACAGGGGTATTCGACGCATTAGCGGCATACTTTCCTAGGGTGAGGGGCGTATCGGCCCCTCAATTTGCCGGCGCCACTTCGAAGGCGAGAAGGACATCTGCATTCAAACGAGGGTTTGACAACGCGTGGTCCAAACAAGGCTAATGTCACGATCCGTTCCCCTACCGGGTCCTCGGTACCGGGGGCGAGTGGTCCCGTGGTCCGTGCGCTGGGTCGTGGGCGGGTACTCACCTGACCTGGCTCCTGACTCACTGCTTACCTGTGCCCGCCGGCGCACGCGTCCCTGCTCTCTATGGCGCGCGTGCGTCGGCTTCCTCAAATTTAAAGGGCCAGCGCGCCGGTAATTGGTGGTTGTCGGCCGCTGACCTTATATAATGGCCCCTCCTCCGGCAGTCCCCTGCCGGATCTTTAGTGCCTCATAGCCTATCGAGAAAGCATTTCTTGTGCCGTGATTGTCTCTTCCGTGTACCGTACCGCCTTGCTACCGTCCCTCGACCACGAACCTCTGCCGCCTGTCCTGACCTTCTGCCTTTCCTTGACTACGCCTATGTCTCAAAATTCTGTACCATGCTCACCCTTGGCTACCACCACAAGCATGTCCATCCCGCTTTGTGGCGGGCTCTGGTGAAAACTGGGTTCTACTTAGACTGCGCTCCCTGGTGTGGGCTTTCACTATCGCTTGTGGTGGCCCAGCGAATCCACTACCACCAACTGTTACAGTAAGATCTGGCCATAGATCCCGCCAAGGTGCCTCTGCCTAGTAAAGTGGACCTTGCGACAGATTGCGCAACAAGCGCAGCAATTGGTCCAGCTATCTGCCATGCTGCAGCAACTCCTGGTGAATCAACATCAGCCACCATCCTCTCCCGTGGCTACCCCGTCCCTGGCTGCTCTACCTGTGACTATGGGTCCCAATCTCCGGTTGCTGCTACCGTCTAAGTGTGAGGGGGCTTCCGAGCCGTGCCGTGGTTTCATCACCCAGTGCTTCATGCACATAGACTTGATGGCTGACCAGTTCCCCACTGAGCGTTCGAAGGTGGCGTTCGTGGTCAGTTTGCTTTCCGGGAAGGCCTTGGCATGGGCCACACCTCTGTGGGATAGGAACAATCTGGTGACGGCGGATCTACAGTCGTTCCTTCAGGAATTCCGTGGTGTATTTGAGGAACCAGCTCGAGACTCCTCCGCCGAAATGGCCCTCCTAAACCTGAGCCAGGGGGATTCGTCTGGCTACGCGGTGCAGTTCCGCACCTTAGCCTCGGAGCTAACTTGGAACGAGGCCGCCCTGTGCGCCACCTTAAAAAGGGCCTCTCCAGTAGGGTTAAGGATGTGCTGGCTGCCAGAGATATCCTTTCCTCTCTCAGCGAGTTAATCCAGTTGGCTACTCGCATAGACGTGCGTTTCGCTGAAAGGAGAGAAGAGCTACGGCAAGAACGTGAGGTGGTCCGTCCCCACCGGTTTTCTCGCCTGGCTCCAGTACTCCAAAGGCCATCCCTACTACAGTCACTGTCTCCCAGTGAGGAACCTATGCAGGTCGACTGGGTCCAACTTTCCGAGCAAGAATTGGCCCGACGTAGGACGGAGAATTTATGTTTATATTGTGGTAGTCCAGAACATTTTCGGAGGAATTGTCCTCAGTGTTCCAGGTGTCCGGGAAACTTCCGCACCTAGGCTTCGTGGGAGAGGCGTCCCTAGGTGCAAGTTCCTCCTCTCCGCGCCTAATGATGCCGGTATGAATCGAGACTGATGCTGGACTCGAATTTCAGGTCCCAGCCTTTCTGGACTCCGGCTCAGCTGGGAAATTTATTCACTGCTCCCACGTATAACGGTATCGCCTTCCAGTAGTCCGCCTGGAAATGCCGCTGGTCATCTCCTCAGTCAGCGGAGAGCTCCTAAGTGATGTAATATGGTTCACCACCAAGCCGTTGTCTCTTCATGTTGGGGTTCTGCATAAGGAGAAAATCACCTTTTATGTGTTGCCACGCTCCTCCTCGGCAATTCTGATAGGACTCCCATGGCTGCGACTCCACTCTCCTACGCTAGACTGGACGTCAGGAGAAGTAACTTGCTGGGGTTCCAACTTCTTGAGCCGCTGTCTGGTGGCACCTTGCCTGGTGCTTCCCTACTTTCGTTCCAAGCCTTGCGAGACGTTGCCCAGTTTACCAGCCAAGTATCAAGAATTTTCCGATGTCTTCTTGGAGAAGCAGGCAGAGACCTTCCCTCCTCATCGCCCATATGATTGCCCGATTGACCTGATACTGGGTACCAGTCCTCCTCGTGGTAGGGTCTACCCCTTGTCTGTACCCGAAACTCAAGCCCATGTCAAGTATATACGGAGAATCACAGAAGAGGTTTTATCCGAAAGTCCTCCTCTCCTGCAGGAGCAGGATTCCTTCTTCTTTGGAAAAGGGAAGGACGGTACCTTACGGCCCTGTACTGATTACCGGGGACTAAATAAGATCATGGTGAAGAATCGGTAACTTCTACTGCTGATCACGGAGCTTTTTGATCGCCTACATGGTGCGAAGATCTTCACCAAGCTAGATTTGAGGGGTGCCTACAATCTGGTCCGTATCCGTAAGGGCGATGAATGGAAGACGGCCTTTAACAACCGGGGACGGGCACTTTGAGTACCTGGTCATGCCTTCGGCCTGTGTAACCCCCAGCCGTCTTCCGGAGTTCATGAATGAGTCTTCAAGGATTTTCCTATATTCCTGCGTCGTGGTGTACGTGGACGACATCTTGGTATACTCACCTGATCTGGAGACTCACCGCGTCCACGTTCGCCAGGTACTGAGGCGCCTCTGAGCTAACCGCCTGTATGTCAATCTGGAGAAGTGCGTCTTCCATCAAACTAGTCTCCCATTTCTGAGCTACATTATCTCTGATCAGGGCTTGCAGATGGACCCTGCCAAGTTGTCTTTTTGTCTTGCAGGGGGCCTCGCCCAGTCCGGCCTTTTTTTTTTTTTTTTTTTTTTCGGCAATTACAACGTTTTCTGTGTTTTTGCAACTATTACCGGCAATTCATCCCACACTTTTCCACGCTGGTAGCTCCTATCGTGGCCCTCAAAAAGAAGAACACTAACCCACAAAGTTGGCCCCGCGAGGCAGAGGAAGCGTTTGGGAAGCTAAAAACCGCCTTCGCCTCTGCATCTATCCTGTCGCGGCCGGACCCCGCGAAGCCCTTCTCGCTGGAAGTAGATGCCTCGTCTGTTGGAGTCGGATCGGTCCTCACGCAAAAGGGGCTCACGGGCAAAACTGTCACTTGTGGGTTCTATTCCAAGACATTCTCGCCGGCGGCAAGAAACTACACTATCGTAGACCGGGAATTATTAGCCATCAAACTGGCCCTGGAGGAATGGCGCTATTTTCTGGAATGAGCTCGGCATCCCATCAGTATCTATTCAGATCACAAGAACCTCCAGTACCTCCAGACGGCCCAGCGACTCAATCCGCGCCAAGCTAGGTGGTCGCTCTTCTTTTCCCGGTTTAATTTCCAGATCTACATCCATCCCACGGAAAAGAATCTTAAGGCAGACGCCCTGTCACGCGCCTCCGACGTGGTTGGGGAAGAAGTGGTCCCCGAACACATAATACCCCCTGAGCGCCTTGTCTCCGCAGCCCCTGTTGACCTTCGGAATGTCCCGCCAGGGAAAACTTACGGGAGGCCAGCGCTCCGAAAAAGAATTTTGAAGTGGGGACACTGCTTTTTGGTGGCCGGACATCTCGGGGTTCGTAAAACTTGCCTTCTTATCTCTCGGTTCTATTGGTGGCCGGACCTCGCTAAGGATGTTAAAGAATTTGTTGAGGCCTGTGTCACCTGTGCGCGTAACAAAACGCCTCGTCACAAACCGGGTGGGCTCCTATGTCACCTGCCCATCCCCACCAGTCCCTGGACGCACGTGGCGATGGATTTTATAACCCATCTCCCATCCTCTTCTGGCAACACCGTGATCTGGGTGGTCACAGATCGGTTTTCCAAAATGGCGCTTTTTGTCCCGTTGCCGAGTTTACTCTCTGCTCCACGCCTGGCCAACTTGTTTTTTTCCCACAATTTTCATTTGCACGGGTTGCCCCTGCAAATCGTCTCGGATCGAGGGGTCCAGTTTGTTTCTAAGTTTTGGCGGGTGAAGCTCGATTTTTCCTCGGCTTGCCACCCCCAGACGAATGGTCAGGTGGAGAGGGTCAACCAGGTCCTGGGGAATTACTTGCGTCATTTTGTCTTGGCGCGTCAGAATGACTGGTCCAATTTGCTTCCGTGGGCGGAATTTTCTTATAATTCCCTAGATTATGAATCCGCGGGGGCCTCTCCCTTCTACATTGTTTATGGCCTGCACCCTCACCCACCTCTCATTAGCAGCCCAGTCTGAGGTCCCATCAGCGGATACCCGCCAGTCGCTGCTTCGTGCTTCGGCATGCACGAAGGCACAGGCGGATAAGAGAAGGAGCCCTCTCCCAGTTTTTTCCCCAGGTGATAAGGTGTGGTTATCAGCCAAGTATGTCCGCCTTAAGATTCCTAGTTATAAATTGGGACCCCACTATGTGGGACCATTCCAAGTGCTTAAACGCATAAACCCGGTAGTTTATAAACTCCGGCTCCCGTCTTCCATGCGCATCCCGAACTTCTTTCATATTTCCCTTCTCAAACCTATGGTCCTGAACCGTTTTTCTCGGAGGGCAGACCCTCCATCTCCTGAAGCGGATGCCACTAATGTTTTTCGGGTCAAGGAGATCCTGGATATGAAGGTGTCCAAAGGGAAACAGTATTTTTTTTCGATTGGATGGGGTTCGGGCCCGTGGAAAGAAAAGGTCATGGGAGCCGTAGGACAACATTTTGGACTGGGAGCTTGTACGTAGGTTCCTCCGAGTTGGGAAGAGGGGGAGGTCAAAGGGGGGGGGCTACTGTCACGGTGGGTCAGGCTGCGGGCCCGTCCGTTCCCCTGACGGCGAGTGGTCCGTGCGCCGGACCATGGGCGCACTCACTCCCCGGGGCGCTGGTACTCACCTGACCGCACTCCTGACTTGCTGCTTGCCTGTGCCCACCGGCATGCGCGTCCCCGCTCTCAAGGGCGCGCACGTGCCGGCTTCCTCAAATTTAAAGGGCCAGTGTGCCGGTAATTGGTGGTTGCCAGCCGCTGACCCTATGTAATGGCCCCTCCTTCGGCAGTCCTCTGCCGGATCTTTAGTGCCTCATAGCCTATCGAGAAAGCGTTTCTTGTGCCATGATTGTCTCTTCCATGTACCGTACCGCCTTGCTACCGTCCCTCGACCACGAACCTCTGCCGTCTGTCCTGACCTTCTGCCTGTCCTCAACTACGCCTACGTCTCACGATTCTGTACCACGCTCACCCTTGGCTACCATCGCAAGCAAGTCCCGCCAGTGGAAGCGACCTGGTAGTTTCCCGCCACAGCAAGTCCATCCCGCTTTGCGGCGGGCTCTGGTGAAAACCCGAGTTCTACTTAGACTCCCTGGTGGGGGCTTTCACCATCGCTTGTGGTGCCCCAGCAGATTCACTACCGCCAACTGTTACAGCTAAATTACACATGCCTGTCTGTGTCCGCTCACACAGAGCGAAACACGCATCAATCAAACTTGGGTTCAGACAGACATAACATGCCGGGGTAACATACCCTGATAGAGCAATGCCGTTGAGTCCTAGTGCCGTGCCTTCTCACTGCTCCAAAGCACCCGACCTTTAGAAATCTGCGCCTAAATGTGCGACGATATATACCGGGTGAACATTACCCAGCAGCCTAGCGTTCACATTGCGCCACCCACTGGACCTACACATCTGTTTGGTGAATTAGATGTTAGGCGCATTACTTGACATGTAAGGTGCATTATGTGCGCTGTTAGGCACAATAAGAGCCAAGTTCGCCGCATTGCCGCCTCGAATCACATGGCCCTATCACAGATACATAAGTCAGGAAATCAGACAACCCATGTGACAGACAGGAGACATCTTGGAAAGTAAGTGAAGTGCGTCCAAGCGCAGTGCACACACAAAGTAAGGAACTTGGGTTCACAGGGCGTATTAATACACACCAAGTACGCCCAACAATATGCAGGTGTTTTTCAAAGTACATGCTTGCTAGCGCATACTTAGAAAGTGCTGATGGACACGCATCAAACAGTTGGCTGAGGCCAGTTGCATGCAAGGCGATATGGACAGGGCGTACTAGCGGGCCATATACTATGGCCCACAATTACTCAGGGTGTTTGGGAGTGGCGTTAAGACACGCATACTGGAGTGACGCGGGGGAGCATGCAGACCACTGCCAACACAATCAACGGGAATAAATGACATGTCAATTTTCCACCCGCCCGTACAATACACGCGGGGGCCAAATTGACCCGTTAAGTAGTCCAGGAGATTACGCGCCAACAGTAAGGACAGTTTATGGTTGAGTTGGACTGCTGGCAACAACGCGCCTCGGGAAAACGCGCATATTACCAACAAGCCCTCAGACCCACGGTAATGGCGGATCATACTCTACGCCACGCAATGACAACAGCTGAACAGAGCAACTGTGTCCAACAAGTGAGAAATCCCTTATGGGTCCGCCAATCCAAAAATCACAGTGTGTAGCCCAGCCCAGAACACACTCTTTCCCGCAGCTTGGGGGCTACACGAAATTGTCCAAACTTGACATACCAGTTTACCCCTATTGAAGCACAATTATATGGACAAAGCGTCATGCAATCACAAAGTGCAAACATACCGTTTGTTGGCCCCCACCTTGGCTTAACACTTTCTGGGTAAAAAATTATTAGCACTAATATCAATTACTAGAGTTGCACATGGAAGTGGGATTGATTCAGCGGCCAACAAACTAAGCACGAAACATCCCCAATGCCACAATCAACAGTGATTACTCATGAAACACCCCGACCCCACCAAATTGGCCTGCACCCTGCCAGGTATGGGCCATTAAGAAGTGACATGTGACTGCTTCAAACCATCAATGCAGTGGCAAAGAGAGGAGGGTTTTGGAGGTTCATATGTCGTCTGGGTTGTCAGTAGCTCCAGGACTGACTGTGGCCCATCAGGCATTGCTCTTACGCACCAAAGGACAGATGTAAAAGAGGGTGGAGGAATCCAAGCGGACCTGCCGCACGCAAACCATTTGACGTGAATGCCCTGCACTACATGGCCCAGCTGGGAGTGTCTTTGCCACATTTAGCAAACACAATGATGTGGCAACTTCCCTCACTTGCCACTGACATTGGGGACAGAAGATAGGGCCCAATGCTTGCAAGTGGCAAAAAAAAAAAAAACGGAACCAAGAACACATTCCAAGTAAGCCACCAAAAAGGCACAGCAGAGGGGCCTTTGGAAAAGACAACTTCAGTCACATTGCCATATGACTGCAAGCAGCTAGGGAGGGATGGACACTAGGTAAAAGATTTTCACTACTTTCAAACAAGAACTGTGTGCAAACACAACTCACTCTGTCTTTATGATGATGATGTGTCTGTGTGTCAACAATTGGTGAACCTGACTTGCCCTGTTTTTTTGCAGTTTGAAGCCTACGAATTGGCACACAACATACCCCCGAACACCCAAACTATGGAAAAATGAAGGCACCAGGACCAAGTGGTGTCGGTGTGTCACACATTCAAAAGAACAAAGCTACGACTTACAGCAAGAACACTCGAACAACTTCCATACACAACACATTTTAGGGCAGACAATTGCACTGTGGGTCCCCAGGCTCAAGTGTGCAGTGGAACATGCAGGGTGTGACACACATCAGTGTGGTGTTTGTCACGGAGCTGCTTGGCAAACTAGCGCAGCATCAGTTAGCTGTACTGTAAACCTGAATGTCATCATCTTTGGGGTAATGTTAAAAGTTTCCTTCGAGTGAGCAACACAAAACTTCTGGGGGCAGGTGAGCTTCAAACAACCACTGTGATGTTTGTCCCTGCTCTCAGCTCACTACTTGAAGCACATCAAACTGTCTAACCTCACCAGATAAACCACTCGGGAGCTACAACCCGCTAACTTTGGGTATGGCATCTATTGGAGTTTACATTAGCATATGGAAGAACCACACACACTATTCATTAAAGTGTTAGGTGGAAAGATCATCAATCCATGACAGGCACACTAGCTCAACACTATTGTATTGTGGTTGGGACTGATTAGCAATGACACCTAGTTAGTTGTTGATTACCTAACGGGCAAGGCCATCTACCTATGCTCCTCCTTTCTAACATCCATACAGCTCTCGTGCAGCCAAGGGCACATAGGCTCCAACGTAGGAGCCGGGCCCTCTTCCGGCCAGACGAGCTCCTCCACATGGTGCGCTTTCTCTGTCGGGAGCAATATGACCATTTGTCCGCGCACAAAAAGAACATGAGAAAAGGGGCCATAATGGAGGGGTTGGCAGAGGAGCTGGCTACCCATTATGGGAACCACCACACCCTGCTCCAGATCAGAAAGCACTATGCCGACCTCAAAACGAGAAACCAAAGACTCTTTCAGCATCTGCTCAAGCAAGTCCAGTGAGAAGACGGTAAGGATGTGTTTCACTACAACTACACCAAGCAATGGACCCTGTTGGTGGCAGGTTCATTTTGCGGCTCACAAAGCCAAACACATTGCAAGAATTCTAACATATAGGATCCATGCATTTGTCCAGTCTTGTCTCTGGTCAACTGTAGTGATGACATCTGCTAACCACATTAACACATAATACAATATCGACACACATTGCCCATTTGCCAATGACCACTGTTTGGACAGCTGTGTTGGGAGTCTTAAAGTTTGAAAGGGGGACAGAAACATAACATTGAACGGGAACAAGGACATGTGCCAATTGCCAAAAATTGGGTATTGTGGAAGCCAAGCGTGCCAGTTCAAACACTATCACACACATATGTTGGGCTAAGTCGGTGCTTGCATTTGCCCAGACAAAATCATCGGCAGTCGGGACAAACACCTTCTTGGTTGAAGCGTTTTTTCTGGGCCAAAAACACTTTCCAAAACAAGTTCCAACCCAAGACACTTTGATGGGGGGCCATCCTTTTGCAGCAAATGTTTGGAATTTTTCCCCCTGAATTGTGGTTTTTTTGGGACTTTCCCAATAAAAAACCAGCCGCCCCAGAGCACCAACCCCCCACAGCAGCGCACCTGCCCAAAAGAGCGAGGGGAGAGGGGGGCGCAGAACGAGGAAGAAAAGGGGTAAGTGGCCAATCATTTTGACACATTGATGCTTGTGCATCATGCTGAAGAGATCCCAAAAAGGCTGCAGGTTGCCAACATTTGAGATTGCAACGTATAGGCCTCCCCGACCAAAGAATGTAGAACCTTCGGCTTTTGGCCACTACACATCTAAAACACACCATTTTTCACAGGTTTCCCCTCAGTATGGCTAACATAGCAAATCCAGATTTGGGGGGGTGACTTTGATGCCTTTTATGGTGTCAAAGCGCCTCCCCCTTTAATTTTCTATATTTCATCACAAGGAGAAGGGGAAGAGTTGGCACATTATTTTGGAGCCAGTCCCCCCCCCCTGCCCCCCCCCCCCCGATCAACAAGGGCCAACCCAGCACCAACCCGACCCAGCGACGTAAGAGCGGGCCTGAATTGGGACCTGCGCAGACTGAAGGAGGATTGAGGGGCCCTTATGGACCACCCCAATATTCCCTGCATAAAATTTTTTGGCTTGTTTTTATTGAAAAAAGATTTTTTTTAAGTTGGGGCTGAATATTTTTTCCAACATTGACCCTTTTGAGTTTCTTCTAAAGGGGAAAGATGGGGTTTTGGGGGAATTGGGAAAGGGCACTTCCTTCGCCACAGAAGACGGTTACATCGTGGTTACAGAATGTCCCCAACCACTGCCGTTTTTTTACTGCCCCCAGGGGAGATGGGCCTGCATGGCGCTTCAGGAACATTGGGTCTTATTATGATCCAAAATGTTGTTATGTGATGACGAATATTTTCGACAAAGTTGAAATCGGCACGGTATTTCGTTATCGGATTTGTCGATACGGATAATTTTGGTTTAAACGTGCAAAAACTATTAAAACGCGCCATTTTTGAGATTCCCTTTATTTTGGGGCCCGCAAAACACTTACAAATAGAGCAGGTAGATGTGGTGCCTTGACTGGGATGTGTATGGTTGCGATTGGCTGGGGAAAAAAAAACATGACCTCGTTTTGTTGCCCTTTTCCTCTGGGGGACACAGAGGGGGTTTCCCCCACTAATGGCCCTTGCCTGCACCCAATACCAGATGCCCAGCAGGCATTTCTTTGCCAGAAAACCGTTCCCCGCCCTGGCCAGCCAGTGTCATCTAAAATTTCAAGCGCGTTGTCGGGCATCTTTTGCCCGGAAAAGATCCTACCCAAAACCGAAACAGGGACTTTTTAAGTAGGCGGGCTAAAAATATCTTTTGTGACAGCTCACTGGGTGAGCTGGGGGGAAGGGCCCTTGGTCGTGCCCGGTGGCTTTCCGGGCCCCGGCGCCGCCCCTTCAAAACCGCGGGATGGGGGCGGGGGCCTTTCCCCCAAGGTCCCCCGGGTGGCATCCCCGGGCCCGAGAAACCGGGCCGTGTTAAAAATTAATCTGTTTTGGGAAGACCGTCCCACACACGGTCAGGAGCTGTGGAGGGGCTCGCCGCAACGAGACCCCCGGGCTGGCTGGGTGACAAAAACCCTTGTGCCAGGCAAGGTAGTGTGGGGAATAAGGGGCCAAAAATTCCTGGGCCGCCCTTAAAAAATTGGTAGGCGGGAGAAAATTCCTTGCCTGGAACATTCTTAAACCTGTCCCCCCAAAAATTTTCTAAAACGCCCCCGGGGGTTTTTGGACTGCCTCCCTGAAGAAGGCCCCCCGGGTCTGATTTTGAAAATTTCCCGCCGTTCGACCCTGTTGGGCCCCGCCTGGCTGCTTTAAAAAAGGAGCTAAAGCCCCCGGGTCAACCGTTAAATTGTTGACGGGGAAAACACGCGGGAAATTTCCCCACCCTCCTTTATGCTCCACCCGATTGTGGGGAGAAAGGCAATGCCTTTTTTGCAGTACGAAATGACACAGGGCCCTGACACGGGGGCGGTGCGGACCTCGGGGTTTTGGGAGCACCGAGAGTGGGGCGGGGTAAAAAAGCCCCGGCCCCACCCTTTTTGCCAGTTTTTAAAAAACCCAAAAAATTTGGTAATGCGGCGTTCCTGCCATGCCTTTGGGTGAATTTTTTATTCGGGAAAACGATCGGGGAAACACTCAAAAACACGGGCCCCTGCCAGAAACGGGGGAAAGGAGACGGAAACGGGAGGGGCGGAAAAATGGGGGGCCTTTCTCTCCGTGAACCCCAAAGGCCCGACATTTTTCTAAATTTTTTATCGGCCCTTTTTTAGGCATTTGGTTTGGGGTGTCCGGGGACTATGCAAAATTTTGGCGCTTCAGTTTCCCCGGGTTTGCATCTTTTGGGCAAGTAAAAGGCCTGTGTTGAAGCTTTTTCCGGAGGAGCGGAGGGGGAGGAATTCCTAGCACCAAAGTTACCGAGTCCCTCCCTTTTAAAAAGGGTTTGGGGCGAAAATTTTGGGGCCCGGAAGGGGAAGAAAAGGAAGATGAGTTTGCTAGTGCCCCTCGACCCAGAGGTTTGGGGAAAAATTAAAGGGCTCCATCTTTTCAATGAGGCTTGGATGCCCCAAATTTCCCCCCAAAATTTGTTCCCCCGCTTTAAAAGGGAAACAAAATGAACAACGGGTTACGGGGGTTGGGCCCCCTTCCCTGGTTTCCCCGAAAAAACAAAACAAAACTCAGCATTTCCCTTTTCCCCCACCCAAATAGAAAAGTAAAATCCCCCCGAAAGGAGCCCTTTGCTAAATTGTTTAAAACGGGGAAAGACATCTTTTTGGCCCTGTTCCTTTTTCAAATGCCCACGGGGAACAACATCGGGCACGTGACGGGCAGTAGGGGTTCCCAAATTTGGCCGTAGGGGGCACCCAAGCCCACCAGAGAAAGCAACCAGCGGGCCCAAGGTGGCGGGAACCAAATTTGGCTTGGTCCTTTTTGGAAAAATCTTTATTTACCACCCCTCCCCAAAGCATGAAAAATGCAGGGCACACTTTCCAAACCCCACACAGAGAAAAATTTAAAGGGAAAAATGGTTTGCAGGGACTACCCTGCGGTCTCAACCACCGATGTTTTTTGTAAAGGTTTTCCCGGGAACCCAATTTAAAAACTTCTGGATATCCAAAATGGCCCAAATTTGGCCCGACCCTCCCCTGGGCCACTCCCAAGAGGTGTTTGTTTTTCTCCCAAGCACCAAGGGGTTCAAATAGGGGCGGCCCTTTTCAGCCCCAAGGTTTGGGGGGTTTTTCTTTAAACAGGCCCAAACGAAAATCGGGGCTTTTCCCACGTTTAATGGGGTTTTGGTTTGATTTTTCAATTAAAGATGAAATCGGGCCGGGGGGACTTTTTTGGAATGATGTTTTTTGGGCCCCAAAAATTGCCGAAGGGTAAAACCCAAATTTGTTTCCCCGGCTTCCCTTCCCACATTCCTTTTCCCAAAAAAGAAAAGGCCTCTTGAAAAATTTTTTTTTAAAAAAATGTTTAATATTTTTTTAACTGAAATTTTTTTTTTTTCTCTTTTCCCCAACATTTCTTTTTGCTGGTTTTGCTGGGAGGAGACTGAAAAAGGGAACACCAAGGTTTCAGGGACAAAACCATTTTCCCCTTTTTAAACCACTTTCATCTTTAAAATTTTTTTGGCATTTTTCAATGGTTTTGGGGTCATGTTGCCCCCAAAATTTTTTTAAAAAGGGCTGAGATATCTTATGTTTTAATTTTTTTGGGGGCCCATTTGCTGTTTTTTTAAACCCTTTAATCGTGGTTTTTGGACAAGAAAGGGGGCTTCAAAGGGGTTTTTTCCCCCTCACAATTTTTAAACAGTGGCTGAAAAGGGTCATTTTTTTTTTTTTTTGGGGGCATTTTGCTGTTAAAGACGAAATAATCGGGGCCCTTTTGGAAAAAAAGGGGGGCTTTAAGGGGCATTTCCCCTCAAAATTTTTTAACTGTGGCTGAAAAGGCCCTTTTTTAAAATTTTTTTGGGCCCATGCTGCTTTAAAATTTCCCCAAGCAATACACAGGCCTTTTCAAAAAAAAATTGTTTTTTTCAAAATAACATTTGGGTTCCCTTCACAATTGTCAAAAGTGGCTCAGGGGTTCATTTTTTTAATTTTTTGGGGGGCATTTTGCTGTGAAATACAGCTAGACTACGGGCCCCCTATTGAAAAAAAATGGGGTTTCTAACAGACATTTGTTCTTTTTACAAAAATTAAAAATGGGTCAAGGGTGATGGTGCTGTCGAAACAGGAATAGGTAGGGGCCTGTTAAGGGCAAATATTGCAAAATGACTTGTTTTTTTTCAAGATCTTTAAAATAAACTAGAATCCCTGTAATTTAGAAAAACCTATTTAATACAATTTAAAAAAAAAAAAACAAGACATGGGGGGGTTCCTTTCCCATTTTAAAAATGTGTTTTCCCAAATTAAAAATACTAAAAAAACTTGGGATGTAAAAAATAGTGGTAAAAAAAAAAATTTCCCCCTGAATTGTACAAGGGAGGTACAGGAAAAAAATTGAACCCCGATGTAGGTTATTTAGAGGACATGGAGTATGGGGGCATGGAAAAGGAAACAAAAAACAGAGACAATTTCCCCTCCAGCCGTTGAGTAAAATGAGAAAAAAAAATTTCCCAAAAAAAAGGGGACCCCGGGTGGGGAACAAGGGGGGGGGGGGGGGGGGGGGGGGGGGGGGGGTTAACCACCAGTATTTCCCAAATGAAGCTCAATTTGGTCCGCACTTTATACGGGGGGGCAAAACGCAACCCCGGTCTTGGGCGTTTACTGAGGGAAAGGTGGAGGTCTTACCTCACACTTTTCCCCTTCCGCCTCTGCTGAGCCCCCGACTGTTTTCGTTTTCTCTTAAAAAAGGGGAATTTTTTTTTCCCTGTTAATAGATGACGGAGCCAGGGCCCGGGTCCCCACTGCAACCCCCCTGGGAAAATACGGCCCTGGCCCGCTGAACCTGCGTTTTTAAAAAGATGGCTGATGGCAGCACTGGCTTTTCACCATTAGGGGCCCAATTTAGGGGGAGCTTTTAAAAAATTTTTCTAAAAAATCAATTTTGAAAAAAAGGGGTTTTTGTGAGGTTAAGGGGTGCAAAAAGGGGTCCAGGGGGTGGACACAAATTTCCCCCCAAATTTTAGGCTTTTTAAAAATTTTTTTTGGGGGGTGGAGTCACAAAGGGTCCATCATTTGAATTTCCCGGGGGAAATCCCGTCCCAAAAAAAGGGAAGAAGGATTTGGGGGAAAAAAGAAACCATTGAATTGATTGGCCCCCCCGAATCCAGTCCCAGAAAACCAGGGGGCAAAAGTTTCTCAAAATAAAAAGGTTTTTGGGAAAAGATTAAGGGAAAATTTTTTTACTTAAGGGGGGTGCGGACGGAAATTAAAAAAATCTCACGTATAAAAAAAAAAACCTTTTTTAAAAAATGAAAGGGGGGGGTGTAAAGTTGTATGTTTTTAAAACCAAAAAAAAAAAAAGCAAAATGATTAAAAATGTTTTTAAAAATATAAAAAAAAAACTTCCCTAAATAAATTCTGTAAAAAATTGTCAGTTACCAAAAAAAATTCTAAAAAACAGTCCTGTACAAAATTTGCATAGTGCCCCTTTTGTGAAAACCCGGGGGATCAAAAAAGGGGTTTTTTGGTCAGGGTGTGGGCCCCAAAAAGATATTTCAATTTTCCAGTTCAAATAAAAAATTTTGGGGGTTCAAAGATCCCTTTTTTCCCGGGATTTTTTAATTTGGGGCAGACAGGGTTTTTTTTTTCCCAAATGCGGTTCCCGGGCAAAATATTGTCAATGTCCCCGTTTCCAACTTTAAATGGTGGTTCAAAGAAATCCTTTTTTCCGGAAATTTTTAAACTGTGGGGGCAGCAGGTTTTTAAAAAATATTTTGCGGGGAAAGGACAGATATAGTAATTCCCCTTTTCAACTTAAAATTTTGGGGGTTTTTAAAGACTCTTTTTGCGGCACTTTTTTAAATCTGGGGGCATTTCGGGATGGGGGTCATGCTGGTGGCCCAGGGGCAAGGGAAAAATTTAATTTTCCCTTTAAACCAAATGGTGGGTTTAAAAAAACCCCCTTTTTTTTTTGGCACTGTTTAATCTGGGGGCAGCCCGGTTTGGGGGTCATGGCTGGCCCAGGACAGGTTTTTGTCAATGTCCATGAAACTAAAATTTGGTTTAAAGACTCCTTTTTCCGGGACTTTTTAACTGTTTTGGGCAAAAAGGTTTTTAAAGGCATACTACGGGACAGGACAGGGGCTAGTCAATGTTTTCCCGTTCAACAAAAATGGTTTGGGTTTAAAGACTTTCCTTTTCCGGCACTTTTTAATCTGTTTGGCAGGGCAGGTTTAATAGTCATACTGGGTTCGGGCAGGTCTATCAATGTCCCGTTTTAACTAAAATGGTTGTTGAAAGACTCCTTTTTTCCGGGGAAATTTTTTAAAACGGGGGTCTTTAAAGGGTTTTGGGGCTCTTGCGCTTTTCCCCGGCCCGGGGTATTCAAAAGTCCCCCCTTTAAGTAAAAAAGATGGTTCAAATCAACTGCCTTCTGGGACTTTTTTTAATTTTTGGGGTGTCAGGTTTAAGGGGGCATGCTGTGGTACAAGACAAAGGGGTTTGTGAATGGTCTGTGACTTTTTTTCTGTGGCTTTTATAACCTAAGTGTGTTGCCTAAGATGTAGCACGTATCCATTTGACTGTTGTGGATGTTAATTCCAGCTTCTCCAGCCCTGTTTGGGTGTAAGAATGAAGGTGTTGTTGCTCTCCCATAGACTTTAATGGTCATCGGCGATAATCTATTGTCGACTATCGGAAATTGTCTTGATAATTGTCGATATCGACTATCGACCCAATGATGATAGTCAACGTAATCGCTCATCACTAATGATTAGGTCTGTTCAAACACTATCCATGAGGATTCACTGTGCTAAGGCCACAATTACAGGCCAACAAATACACCTGGAACCTGACCTACTTTGCACCAAAAACAATCAAAGCACTGTAAAATGAACACCCATTACTTTATATTTGTTGGGTGGAATGAGCGCGAGGCTGTTTTGAACGAGGAACAAGAGTCCCCTCTGTAACAGCTTCAACGCTCAAACATTGAGCCTTCCGATTGTAGCATTGCACATTCATCAATTCCATTTAAAGTAACCATTATTGTAATGTCTTTCTTTGACTAGGTGGCAATGCTCACAATTTAATGGTTGTGTCTAAAATTAAAAATTGTGTGAACATTTGAAGCCAAACAGCATAGAGGTGCTATTTACAGTTTGACGTATAGATTATTTTGAGCAACATATTTAGATGTGCAAAGATGGATGGCCCTACTTAGTGAAGACAATTTGACATATTTCAGAGTGAACTATCAATAATTGGTAAGATTGGATGGGATTAAGGTGAGAAGTCTTGCCCTTGGCTTACCTAATAGAACATCCGACTGCGCTTGGACTACTCCCTCTCAGACATGTGCTTTGGCCCCTGGCATGGTGGTCCTTCCTGCCTTGTGTGGCTGAGCTTTTGGGGATGACGCAATTGACATTGAGTCGAATCCCACACCTTGTTTTTGGGAACATGGTGCCCTTGTGTCTCCAGGACATACATTTTCAGGCAGACCAGACTGACCAACAGCCATTGCCCCAATCAATTTTTCAAGAGAGCCACCTTCCCTCGGGTCATCCCCATAGTGAACTGCCCCCATATCCCAATCAGTCCCTATGGCCATTCGAAGTTCGGGTCTCAAAACGGGAACGTTTTGAAGTCCACAACTGTCCAGCTGACACAACATCAGGGACTGATCCCAAATGTGTTTGCAAACTGACCGTGGTCAAGTCCCGATTCCTTAATTTCCCATTGTAGCCAGTTATAGAGCATCACCAGGTGAAATGGCAATTTAAAAAAAAAAACGGTGCTCGTTGCCTCCACATCTGGCATCCCTCTGTATTACCCCGTGCTAGGGTGTGCAGGTCCTCCATCCCTTTGGTCCCTTGAGCTGTGGTTTCCGGCTCATGCAGGCGGTGCTTTGTGCAGATGTTGTGGAAGATAGCACATGCCACTGTCAAGATGATAAAATCAGGTGTGGAAATTTTCTTTGTTCCACTCCTTTATCCAATTAAATGTCTCTGTTCCAAATTGATTGATTATAGCTGTTGACAGTTAGAGCTTGAGAAATATGACCCACACACTTTGGCTGGGACATGAAATCTGCTTTAATCACAGTAAATTACATTCCAATAGAACCTTTTAATCACATGACTATTCTATCACTACATGATTGGTTGATTGGTGGTCGCTAAGAGACAAGTTATAATTTGCATGTACGTATGAAGCATTAGCTGATAAGACACATTCCTAAACTCTCCTCTGTATCATCTGGGGGGAGGAGGAAGGCCTTGAATCTCTTTGCTGTTAGCAACAGGCACTGCATCCGTCTCAAGGAAAGCTGTGTTGAAGATATCTGAAATAACGGCAGACAGAAAGCAATTAGAACTCAATACTAACTCAATGTTAAAGATATGATGATAGAACTGATTTAATGTTTTTTTCCTTCTTTCTCTAAATCATCAACTTGACAGTCCCCCCTAAAAACATTAAAATCTGTTCGATCCGCTTCCTCCCTGTCACTAGGTAAGGATGGGGAGAGAGGTCCCTCACGGTCCCTATGACCTTTAAACTAGCTAATCCGGTCCCGTCCTGAGGGTGTTGGTCAAGGGTTATCGAGCTATCCCCGGCCCCCGACATCTGCTGGCTACTAAACGCGAAGACCTGTCCTAAGGCAGGAGGGATAAGAGCTGACAGAAGTTCTAGGGTCGGGGAAACTAAGAATGGTCACCCCTGAAAAAGCCTCACACCTTGCTCTCACAATCCCCCCTTGTGGGTGCGATTTTATGGCCTGTTGGTCAATTCGTAGCCCTCCGTGTGAACTATTGTTCTCATTGGGGGAACACTGGTTATGGAATTCTCTTCCATGCATGGTGAACCATCCTCCCCTAAGTGAGCGAACACAGGTACCACCTGATCTATCCCTTTAGACAACAGTTTCCTGATGCAAGGAATGACACACATCACTACTAGTATCAGGACTAAGAACACTACTCCCAATACCATTCCTGCTTGGGCTAACCATCTCTGCCATCCACTCATCCAGGAAAAATACTGATCCCACGGGTCCTTAATTCCCGAGTTCCTTTTCATCTCCTGAGAAAGATCATCCAATTTTTTAATGGCTAAGGTCACCTTCCCGTTTGGTCCTGTATTGTTAGGGATGTACATAGAACACATGTCATGGATCATCCTGCAAACTCCTCCCTTCTCTGCTAAGACCATGTCCAGAGCCATTCTATTTTGGAAAGCCATGATTGAGGTGGGCCCTACTTGTTCGGCTAGGCCTTGTAGGGCATCCCGAGTGTCATTAATGAACTCCTGTTGGTTATAGTAGATATAGTTTATCCATTCCACATTCTTATTGATTGTTATTTGGGGTATGATTGACTCAAATCCTGCCTTTACCTGATCCCTAGCTTTAAATTCATCAGGCACCCCTCGTGGTTGTCCTGTGGCATCCAAATATACATGTGGGTCATAACTGCCTTTGGGCTGTGGGGCACTGGATCTCTTGTATCTGTTGTGGGGTGAGGCTATCTCCCTCTCTGCTTCTCCCCGTGGCACTATATGTAAGGGCATTATAGCCTTAGCTAAGGCACATTCCCCTGACCAAGTACCTGATTTATGAGTTGTTGTTTGAGATCATCACTATTGGTACCACAGTATCCTGGTTTAAATTTACCCAAGTCTCTACCGCCTCCCTTAATAGAAAAACATGTGTAATTCCCAGGGTATATAGTAATTCCTGAGCTTGGCGTAGGTCTCTGTGTTATCAAGGGATGCTTTACCTTCCACGTCTCACAGGTAGGGTCAGAAGTTGACTTATTGGTGAAAAAACTGAGGAAGCATTTTTATGAGGCTGGGTCTAAGTGTAAAGGGACTGGCCCAAGATGTGGACGGGCACTGGAACATACATAGCAATTAGATTTATTGTGCTGGGCAACAGAATACTTCATCCATTCCAGCCAGAAATTCATATCATTATATCCAGTTTCTATTGCATAAATGTCCTCTAATGTGGAGTTTGCAATGGCTATCATTTCTTTATACCCTTGTGCCTGGACTCTCACCATCTTTGCAGTTCTGGTGATCGGGGAGTCTACCATGTCAATAATGTTGAATTGAGTGAGATACCCAGGACATAAACCCCTGCATCTGTTGGACTGGGATTGTCTATAGTTAAAACCAATTGGGTTCCCTTACCATCTACACAGGGTGGTTTGAACAAAGTAATTCTAGCAAGTAAAGCTCTACCATTTTTGTTTTTCTTTCCCAGTGCGGTTTCAGGTCTATATCCCCAGTCATTTCCAGTGTTCCATCCTACTGCCCCCAGGAATCACAATTAGTACCCCAATAGTCATCTGTCACACATATGTATTGTGTCCCCATCTGGCACAAGTAATCAGTAGATATGTGTGTA
Organism: Phyllomedusa bahiana; assembly: GCA_025379985.1. Taxonomy (NCBI): domain Eukaryota; kingdom Metazoa; phylum Chordata; class Amphibia; order Anura; family Hylidae; genus Phyllomedusa; species Phyllomedusa bahiana. The sequence goes on from JAODAL010006716.1 coordinate 39,875, forward strand.
CTCTGAGTCGGTTCAGATGGGCTATCATCAGTTAGTGATCCGCATTGGGCAATATCGCAAAACCTAAATTTAAAGGTTGCTACTTGAGTACTGGATGAGTTATACCAAAAAGTGATCACCCCTTTCTGTTTGGTGATTGCTACCTCCTACACACACCCAGACAATACAGATGTAGGAAAAGATAAAGGAGTGATTCATGATGACCAGTTGGCCACAGTCACTTTCCTGCAATGCGAAGCGTGCACCCACGTGGGCCTCCCTTCAAGTTTCACTGAGGTTGGGGACACCAGGAGAATTTGATATGGTCCTTCAAATCTGGGCTCCAGAGAATCTCGGACGTGTTTCTTTAACAACACAAAGTCTCCAGGTTGTAGCTCGTGGGTGCTTTGGTCAGAATCTGGATCTGGAATTTAGGAAAACACTGTAGCATGGATTAGTTTCAATTCCTTACACAGACTTATAACATATTTTACAAGTCTATCATTCCCTGCACTCAACTGCTGTGGGTGATATCTCTCTAATCTGGGCGGCCTGAGAATAATATCTCATAAGGAGTGAGACCAGTGGGCTGCCTAGGGGTGTTTCTGACAGAATAGAGTGCAATGGGTAGGATCTCAGGCCAGGGAAGAGATGTTTCTTTGCTAGCTTTCAGAATCTTGTTCTTCAGAGTGGCGTTCATTCTTTCCACTTTTCCACTGGATTCGGGATGGTAGGGAGTGTGCAGGCCGAGGTCAGCTCCTACTAGTTTCCAAATGTCTCTGCAGTGAAGGCAGGTCCTTGGTCAGATTCAATAACCTCAGGGATCCCAAATCTGCATACCAATTCAGTCAATAGTTTCTTCACGGTGGTTCTGGCAGTCATGTTGGTAACTGGGTAGGCTTCAGGCCATCCTGAGAACATATCCACCACTACTAGAACATACTTGTATTTTCCACTCTTGGGTAATTCAATGTGGTCAATCTGGATCCGCTGGAAAGGGTATAGTGGTTTAGCCAAATGCTTCTTTGGTGTTGGCACCAATCCTCCTGGGTTACAAGTATTGCATATCTCACAACTTCTAGCATAGTTACTTGCTGTGGTGGAGATTCCGGGTGCTAGGTATATCTTCTTGATTGAAGAAATCATCTGATTAGTTCCTCTGTGGGTAGTACCATGAGCCCATTGTACTACAGCTGGGTATAATGCTTTTGGTAGGCAAAGTTTGTTGTCCTTCCTCCAGAATCCATCCTGGTGTATCTCTGCTCCCAATTCCTCCCAACTCTTTCCTTCCTTTGGGCTTATTCGTGTTTGAAATTGTCTCAACAGGTTAACCTTCTTTCCTTCTTCTTCCTCTTGTTTCTTCTTTTCTTCCTCTGGTTTCTTCTTCTCTTCTTCTTCCCTTCTCTAGTTAGTACATATACAGCCACTCCTGCTTCCTCTCGAATCTCTGGGAAGAGGGTTGCGACCTTTGCAGCCAAGTCTGCTCTGTGGTTGCCTTCTGCTTCCTCTGTCTCTATTCTTCCATGGACTTTAGTCTTCAAAACGGCCACTTGAGCTGGCAAGGTCTGAACAGATTCTTGATGGGCGTTCCACTAGCTGTCTGGAAACCTCGCAGGGCCCACTTCAGGCCAAAGTCATGGGCTACTCCGTACACGTAGGCTGAGTCGGTATATATGTTCACAGTTTTCCCTTCAGCAAGCTTGCAAGCTTCCATTCCAACCCAGAGCTCAGCTTCTTCGGCTGACATTCTCGAAGGTAAAGATGCAGCCTTCACCGTTTCTTGCAAGGTAACCACAGAAAATCCTGTATGGAATCGTCCTTGATCATCCGTATATCTGGATCCATCTGTGAAGAAGACATAGTTTGGGTTCTCCAACTTGAATGTAGAGACAGTAGGAAGATGGGAGGTTTCAGCCTCCATTTGTTGAAGACAGTCATGAAGAGGTTCCTCCGCGACAGTCTGGTCTTCATCAGTGGTAGACTGATCTTCATCTTCATCTTCCCCCCTTGAGAGAGGAAGCAAAGTGGCTGGGTTGAGAGTAGTACATCTCTTCAAAGTGACATTCTCAGGCATCAGTAATGAGCATTGTATACGGAGGTGGCGCTGTTTACTGAGATGTGGTTGCTGCGACTGTTTCAGGATCCCTTGTAGATCATGAGGAGCCAAAACATTGACTGGATAGCTTAAAATTATGTCTTGAGTTTTTTTCAAGAAGAACTTGTGTAGCAATGACAGCTCTGAGGCAAGTAGGGGCAGTCCGCGCAACAGGATCCAACTTGCAAGAATAGTATCCAAAAGGTCTCATACGCTCTCCATGTTTTTGTGCCAAGACTCCGGAAGCATGGCCATAATGTTCAGATAGAAAGAGGTTGAAAGGCTGTGAGTAGTCCGGAATTCCCAGAGCTGGAGCTTGTAGGATAAGTTTTTTCAGGGTTTGAAAACACTCTTGTGTGGAGGCACTGGGTATCCATTGACGACAGTAAGTGACGAGGCCTAGAAATCCTTGAAGTTGTTTTAGATTGGTCGGTGAAGAAATGAGCATCACAGCTTTTTTTCGATCATCAGTAAGGTGTTGGGTCCCCTGTGATATGCAATGTCCGAGGAACACAACTTTCTTAGAACACCATTGGAGCTTGGACTGTGAGACTTTGCAGTTGATGGATGCAAAATGTTGAAGAAGACTCAAAGAGCTTAATTGACAAGTTGGAAAATCGGGGGCACACAAGAGAATATTATCAACATACTGCAGGATTAAGACTTCAGGGTGCCCCAAAACCCAGGGTTGGAGACAGGCCTGTAGGGCTTGTGTGAATTGGTTGGGTGAATTCTGAGCTCCTTGAGGCGTCCTTGTCCAAGTGAGCTGAGTACCGCGATAAGTGAAGGCAAATAGATATTGACAGTCCTTGTGCAGTGGGACACTGAAGAAGGCATTGCAGAGATCATAGACTGTGAAGTAGGCGGCTGAAGAAGGCACTTGGCTGAGAAGAACAGGAGTGTTGGTGACCACAGGGGTTTCAAAGACTGTTACAGCATTGACTGCTCTTAAGTCCTGAACTAGACGGTATTTGGGAGGATCACCTGGAACGACCTTCTTGCAAACCGGGATCAAGGGTGTATTTGCAGGAGAAATGCGGTTGATGAGTACCCCATTTTCCAGGAATGCTCTGATTTGTGACTCCAGAGATTGTTCTTGATCATGCTTTAAGGGATATTGAGGCAGTCGAGGAGGGGTTGCTCCATCTTTCAAGAAGACATGTACAGGTTGAACCAGAAGGAGACCGACATCATTAGGACCTTTAGACCATACTTCAGGAGAAACTTGTGTCAAAAGTTCAAGTGGGATGGATTGATGTTGAGAAAGCATGACGAGAGTAGGAATTGCTTGAAGAGCGCAGGTGACTTCATGTGATATAGGAGCATCAAAATCCAAATACATTCCAGAAGAATCATATCTGATAGTAGCATTCATTTTCTGCAGAAGGTCGGCCCCGAGGAGATTAGTTGGGCAAGTAGGAGAGACAAGTAGTCTGGACAGCAGTCCGTGTTGTCCAATCGGTACAGGGTAGGTCAAGCGAGTCTTGGTTGGTCGTCCATCCACTCCAACGCATGAAATGTAATCAGGAGAAAGTATGACGTCCGATGGAATGTCAGAAGTTTTCAGAACCGATCTGGCTGCACCTGTGTCTACAAGGAAAGGAAGTTGATGGCCATTAATTTGAAGATTGACGGTCAATACGGGTCCAGAATGACTAACAGTGGTGTTCTCTGAAGCATTGAGAAAAACAGTAGACACAGGCTTGCTGGAATCCTATGGATGAGGACGATGGGAGGTGTCCTGAGGTTGGAAAGGTGGATAAGACGCATCTTGAGGATATGCTTGTTGGTACTGACTATGGTTAAGTTTGGTAAATTGAGGTCCAATGAATGGATTATTATTGTAGGACTGAGGTCTGCGTTGTGTTTGTTGGTTGAATCTTGACGGTTGAGATTCATAAGCTCGATATTGAGTTTCGTTTTGATTGTATGCTTGAGGGTATGATGGTATTGGTTGGCCGTTAGTAGCAAAGTTCCTGGTTTCATCACGAGCTTTAGTGCGGCACTGCCTCATGATATGTCCGGATCGGTTGCAGTAAAAACAAGTCTTTTGAATCCGGCCTTGCCCGCCAGAAGGTGTGCGTTGGACATTCCGTGAACCATTAGGTCCATATGAGTTGATGGGTTGAGGTCCCGGGTATATTTGTGCTGGTTGATTGTACAGTACAGTCTCAGGAGTCTGGGATGTAGGGTCCTTTGGGAGCTCCTGAAGTAGGGACACTGTAGAAACTTTCTTCAATTGTTGAGAGGAATCAGTCTGAGCCAGCAAAGAACTCTGAGCCTTAGCAATAGAAAGAAGTTGACTTCCAGGCAACTCTGCATATTCTGTTCAAATAGTTACAAAATAATCCCGAATGGGTTTAAGGAGACCTTTAACAAACGCCGTTGAAAAAAGGATTCTGCGAGCTTTAGTGTTCATGTCAAATCCATGGTCCTGTATTAAGGCAGACATCCGATGATAAAATTCTCCACGGATTCAGTTGGACTCTGAGTAGAATTGAAGATATTCACTGAGGATTCAGCCAAGCGTTCCTTGGCCCAGGAGTGAAGACGACGGCAGAACTCTTCCCCAGATGAGTAAGCACGGATGTCCTCGACATTATCCTCTTGCAGAGCCGATTTGATAATGGGCCAAAAGGAATCACCAGGTCTTTCCAAGGGGCAGAATATGTCTTGTGTATCTGACTGATGCCACGGTAAAATGCCATAGGGTTTTTCTCAGGGTCTGGCATTTGGGTTAGTAGATTATTGACTTGTTCGGGTGTAAAAGGCACGTAGCTTGGTTGATCTTGGGGTATTGTGGCTGGCGCCGATGGATGAGAAGGTAGCACTGGCAGAGAAAAGGAATCCAGTGGCTGAGGAGGTGGTGGTGGTGGTGGTGCTGCTGCCAAAGGTAGGGGTAAGTCCATGAATGAGTCTGGTTCTGGTGGTGTAGGTAATCTGGGTGTAGGTTGCAGCGGGACCGGGGTTATACTCGTGTGTAAGGGTGAAGTTGCACTGGGAGGAGGAGTGGTTTGAGTAAAGGAGAGCCACGTATTCTTCAGACATTTGGCCATAGCGTCTGTTAATACCACTATCCGTATTTCGCATACTGGAGGAATTGGCTCATTCTCTATTAATACAGTAAGAATGGTATGAATACACGCGATCGGAGGGAATTCAAATATGCCCGAAGAGACAAGGGGTATGGCCAAAGATTGGAATTTGTTAGCTTGAGCCAACTCAAGCACATTATGCATCATTTGTTTCAACAGGTGGACACAGTTATCATGGCAAACGTTATTGTAAATGGGTCCAACGGCTTGAATAATATAATCGCAGTTCAGTCGGCCTGCTCTAGTGACATCTGCTGCAGACACGGGAAGAGGAGCACCACTGGAACGAGCACTAATTTTGTGACATTCCTCCTGTATTCCCATCCCACCTTCCTTCACAATTACTTCAGCAATACCTCCATTATGCTGCAGATGTGCATTGGCAGGATTAACTATTCCCGTGGTATCCTGATGGATAATGTTCCCCACAATGAAGATAAGAGTGGTGTTTGTGTCCCAAATTGAGGTAATGAACGTACAAACATCAGGTGATTTGGATTCACTTTTAGGGCCCAGATATTCAACCCTAGGGTTAGAAGTAGTCTGCCTAACTGTGACGTGTTGTCGTGGAGCTTGATGATAGGACCTCTGGGCAGTGTCCCCAAGGAAGTCAGCGGGTGTTCCAAGTAATATGTCGTCCCCCAGAGCAGCAGTGTGAGTGATGTGAGCAATAGGAAAAATACTGGAGTCCTTTAATTTGGGTTGCAGATCTGAGTTCTGGCCTCCCGTAGCTAATGGCAACTTGTGCTCCTCCCTGTCTTCCACTCCGTTATCACTGAAAGTCAAAAAAGGGGCTATAGATGAGGAGGGTACATAGAATGTCTCAGATGCTGTGAGCAAAGGGTATAGTGGTTGCGGGGCTGGTTGTGATGTTGCAGGTGTAGTGTTCAGCAATTATTATCGACAAAGTTGAAATCGGCACAGTTTTTATGTTGATCAAATTTTTAGATCATGCGATAATTTAGGTTAAAATCTGTGCATCATCTATTAAGATCGCGTCATTTTCGGCGCTTCCTGTCATTTTGGCGGCCAGTAAATCAGCTTACAGAATAGAGCAGGGTGAGATGTGTGTGCGACATCATGACTGGGATGTGTATGTTGCGATTGGCTGGAAAAATCACATGACCTTGTTTTACATAGAACAGCGTTTCCTGTTCAGCCTCAGTGTCTCTCAGCGTCTCAGAGCAGAAGGACGTGCGCTCTGCTTGTGTCCAAACAGCTCAGCGAAATTATTCTATTTCTTCACAGAGAAACCTCTACTATTAGCTGTGATCCTTACAATTTAGTTAGATTAGAGATTGGAAGATTTTATGTAGTTAGGTAGAGAATTTTAAAGGAGCATCTACCGCTGTAAAGTCACGGGGGAGAGAGGTGAGGGCCCCCGCGGGCGAACACAGACAAGCTCTATAAAGAATACTGGATAAAGTTCACCAAGACTTAGTGTAGACATTGCACTGCAATAGCTTTATTATTAACAGTTTTCTATTGAAATATTTCCTGGATATTGGGCAGCCTGAACTTATATTAGGATACACATCTTTTCTAGTAACTGCAGGTCTCTTTGTTAGGTGCAAAACTCCACTTTTATTATCAGTATACATTTCAGATAGGTGTTCATTTTCAATTTTTCCCATTCCACCTTTGTTGATATATCCACCTTGCACTTAAATTTGAATCCAGCAATTTTATAGTCACCACAGGTGAATTGAAAGGTGCCAAAAAAATCTTGTATTACACGAATACATAACAGATACGTGTTTTTTGCACTTTTGCCCAGTCCAGCTTTGTTGATAGATCTACATTGCAGTTAAATTTGAATACAGCAATTTTGTAGTCACCACAGGTGAATTGATAGGTGCCAAAAATACCTTGTATTATCCGAATACATTTCAGATACGTGTTTTTTTCACTTTGGCGCAGGCCAGCTTTGTTGATAGATCTACTTTGCAGTTAAATTTGAATACATCAATTTTGTAGTCACCACAGGTGAATTGATAGGTGCCAAAAATACCTTGTATTATAAGAATACACAACAGATACGTGTTTTTTGACTTTGGCGCACTACAGCTTTGTTCATTGAGGCAGCTTGCACTTAAATCTGAATACAGCACTTATGTAGTCACCACAGGTGAATTGAAAGGTGCCAAAAATATCTTGTATTATACGAATACATAACAGATACGTGTTTTTTGCACTTTTGCCCAGTCCAGCTTTGTTGATAGATCTACTTTGCAGTTAAATTTGAATACAGCAATTTTGTAGTCACCACAGGTGAATTGATAGGTGCCAAAAATACCTTGTATTATCCGAGAACATTTCAGATACGTGTTTTTTCACTTTGGCGCAGGCCAGCTTTGTTGATAGATCTACTTTGCAGTTAAATTTGAATACATCAATTTTGTAGTCACCACAGGTGAATTGATAGGTGCCAAAAATAGCTTGTATTATCCGAATACATTTCAGATACGTGTTTTTTCACTTTGGCGCAGGCCAGCTTTGTTGATAGATATACTTTGCAGTTATATTTGAATCCAGCAATTTTGTTTTGATTTGAGGGATTTGAGAATAGCTGTGATTTGCCATCTTTTAATAAGAGACTTTCCAAAACTCTTCCATACCTTCTCAATTTTTATATTTCTGAACATGGAGTGAAATTCAGGTGGTAAGCGAGCAAAGAGGGGGGGTAGGACATGGAGGAAGAGGTACGAGAGAAGGTGCTCCTTCCAGTGCTGGCGACAACACGCATGCCAGCGGATCGTTAGTTGCAGGACCGTCAGGCCTGTCATCGCTGGGTCAGGGCCCTGTGAATCTCAGTAACGAACAGCGTCGCCAATCTGTCCTTCTGTGGCTTTTATAACCTAAGTGTGTTGCCTAAGATGTAGCACGTATCCATTTGACTGTTGTGCATGTTAATTCCAGCTTCTCCAGCCCTGTTTGGGTGTAAGAATGAAGGTGTTGTTGCTCTCCCATAGACTTTAATGGTCATCGCTCATAATCGACCACTCACTATTGACTATCTTGTCGATGATGGTCGACTATCGACCATTGAACTATGTCGATGGTCAACGTAATCACTCAACACTATGCAGGTGTGCTGGCAAGAACGTTATCACTCTACAGTTGTGTGTCACTGTTTACAGCTGCAGTAACGAGTGGAATGCTGGGAGGAGAGGTGGTAGTAGTAATGTTTCCAGATCTAACACGACGGCCGTTGTCCGACTTTACCCCAGAACTTCCGGGTTGTTTGGATTGCTTGGGACTACAAATATGGCCACAGGAAGTGGAAGGGGCAGGGTTTGATTTTGTATTTCTGGATATGGAGGGAGTAAGGACTTCATTAAAATGGCTGCCCGAAGTGATGGGAGGTTCTGGCACCGAAGCTGATGGAAGAATACTGGGAGTTGCCGGAGGTGAGATACTACAAGGTGGGATTAGTGTTGTGCGTTCCTCGCACAACCAACGCAATTCTAAGCGTCAATGGAATTCCGATAACGACAATTGGGACATTGCCAACAGTGAAAATCTCCATTTTGTGATGGCGGCAGCTCACTCCCTGTACAATACAATACAGTCGTCAAACCCTTCTTGTTTTTACAGGCAATTTCAACATAATTATCCTTCGCAATTGAACACGCTGGCCTGTGCCAAGCATTCGCGGCCGATAAAAGTTCACTATCTTGTAAAGTCCCTCTGCAATTTCTTAGTGACAACTCCCCCAAACTAACTTGCAAGTGTCCTTTCTTGGGCATGTCACAAAGTCTCATTAACCTCTTGAAATCTGAAACATATTTCTTTCCTTCTCTTTTTGATACGAGTTCTACTGGAGTAAGATAACTCTTGTTGTCCGCTTTAGGTGTAAACATAACACGTAGATTCTCCATCATGTTACAGATCGATACTAACCTTTCTTGCACGGGTCAGTGGGTCACTATGCTACAGTCCTTTTAAGCCACAGAGACAAGTGAAGTGTGAGCCCGCAGCTGCAACCCCCCTTAACAGAAGCTGTGAGCTGAATATGCACTCTGCTTTCTAAGTCCTTGAGTGCTAGCCAAAATTAATTGTGAAGACTAAGAGATAACTAATGAAGTAATGACACAGACTAAGTCATAGTTGGCAGCTTTTGAAAGTGTAAAAGCAGGAGATTGAAGAGGATGGCGCCGCGGCAACATTTTTTGCATGGACACGCCCATCTTATTGGTGTGCCACGCCCCGTCAAAAAGCCACACCCACTCCACCTAACAGCTTAACGGGTTTGGAAGAAAGCCAGATAAATGCCCCCTTTATTGTCAGGTAGTTGCCCCATTTGTCAGGTAGTTGCCCCCTTTGATGTCAGGTAGTGCCGCCTTTGTTGTCAGGTAGTGCCGCCTTTGTTGTCAGGTAGTTGCCCCCTTTGTTGTCAGGTAGTTGCCCCCTTTGTTGTCAGGTAGTCTCCCCATTAGCCAAGTAGAGCCCCCCTATAGCTAATAAAAATAAAATAATAAAAACCACTTACCTCACCAGGCTCCCTGCAGCGCGGCCAGCTCCGGACAACTCCCGGCCGACCGACTCAGCGTCGCAGGGGGAGTGAGTGCAGCCGCGCGTCACAACCTCTGCGACGCTGATCTGTATGTACAGCGCACACCGGCGCTGTGCATACAGAGGGAGGAGGAGAATGATCCCTCCTACCTTCTCCCTGTACGGTAGCTGCACGGAGCGTGCAGCTGCTGACTGACTGTGCGGCTGCGGCCACACAAGTCAGTGAAACTCACCGGGCGGGTGAGCGGCCGCTGCGGTCGCTTCACCCGCCTGTAGGAGTGGCCCGGCGCGCCAGAGTAGCGCCCCAGCGCTACTCTGGCGCCGCGGTCATTTAAAGAACCCCCGCTGCCTGCCTGCCGGGGGGGGGGGACTGCCATTAGCGGGACCCCCCTGCCAAAAGCGGGAGAGTTGGCATGTATGGACTAAGTATATTTTAACCCTTAATGCAGTCGCTACCTAGGTGAAAACAGAACAAATTAACACAAGTGTATGTTGAGATTAAGTCCTACACATACCTAACACTAATTAATGTCTTCTGCTCGTCAGCAGGTTTTCGATATTCTCAAAAAAATGCAGATCATCTGTCTATATAACTATAACAGGCTTTTGGCTACTCTTTAAACAGTTCTCTTCAGGAATTCAGATCATCTGTTTATATAACTATAACAGGCTTTGGCTATTGTCTTTAACCAGTTCTCTTCAGGAATTCAGATCGCGTTCCCTTTGCGCTGCCCACTGGAGCAGGCAATGCGTCTGGCTGCCCTGTAGTCGGCAATAATTAACAGGTAAAGCGCATTACTTGCCTTTAAAGACGCATTGAGAGCGAAGAAGGAGGCATTCCAGCTTAGCCCTATCAAAAACCTATCAACCAGGAAATAAACTCCACATGTGACAGACGACAGCCATTTTGAAAAGTAAGTGAAGTGCGTCCAAGGACAGGGCAGACACAAAAGTGATTAATATCTCTCGGTCGGCCCGTAGGTTAGATTCACAGGGCATATAGCGATGCGCAATGTCCACAGAGCAATATGCAGGGTTTTTGCAAAAGACACGCAGGGGAGTGCATACTATGAAAGCGCTGGTCGACAGGCACCCTAGATTTTCAGGAGGACACTTGCTGGGAAGTGTTGCCTACAAGTCACATTTCAATTAGGCCATCCCAAACCTACATACTGACACCCTGGGCAGACAACCGTCCTTCACGATGCTGGTGGCACACACGCAATTGACCACCACTTGGTCCAGCAGTGTTCCCTTATTTGGCCCTAAAGCATGGGACAATGCTTCAGGCAATCACGGGATGCAATCTTCCCCTTGGGCAAAACAACATTGGGGTAAGAGTGTCTTTTTTTGTCAGGACTAACCACAAAACACTACACTTTCACTTACTTACGTTGAACAGAAAAGTCATGTGGATTCCTCAGGCCACAAATTACGATCAAAACAGGGCCCAAGCCACAAACCACAGCTCTTACTCCCCAAACACAAGGGACCATGAACATTGTGGGCCACCACACCACATATGTACCATTACAAAGTGACCGGTGACTTGTTGAAACTATCAAAGTATAGACAGTGGCACAGGGAGTGACAGCTCAAGATGTTGGTTGGCTTGACAGTAGCTCCAGGCCAGACTGTGGGCCAAATGGCACTGCTCTTACAGCACAAAGCACAGTTGGGGGAATCCAACTGTAACTACCGCACACAGGCCATTTCTGGGTTCTGGGCTGCATTACATGTCTGATGTGGATTGTCTTGGCGACATTTTGCACAACAAATTATGTGACCTGTTTCCTCAATTGACAGTACCATTGGTGACAGAATACAAGCATCACCAAAAAACAAAAACAAAAATGGGAACAGCACAAAAATTCCACATAAGGCCATAAAAGGTCAATAAAAATGCAAAGTCCGTCCCAAGGCGAGCAAGCCCCAAACTCACCACTGTAGGATACAAAAAGATGGTTTGGACGACAGCATAGTGAAAGCAGGAGTCAGCTATTTTCCAGAGTGAGAGACGCCATCACAATGTTTCGGCCTGTCAGTGCATGGCCTTTCCGTGGAGTGTAGGGTGCGGAAACCTGATTGCAGAGGGTCAAGAAGAGAGTTAGCGGAGAGATAGCGGATTAGTTGAGAGTAGACCAAGCGTTCCAGGAGTTTAGAGATGAAGGGCAGGTTGGAGACTGGTCGATAGTTATCAGCGCAGGATGGGTCCAGAGTGGGCCTTTTCAGTAAGGGAGTTATAACAGCATGTTTTAACGAAGATGGGGAGATCCAAGTGGAGAGAGAGAGGTTACAGATGCAGTTATGTGAGAGATGATAGCTGGAGAAATAGACTGGACAAGGTGGGAGGGAATGGGGTCACTAGAGCAGGTGGTGGGGCGCGCAGACAGCAGAAGCCTGGACACTTCTTCTTCTGTCGTCGGGTCAAGAGCTGAGAGTAGGCTGGGGGATGTGCGGGGAGGGACCTGATGGCTGCTGCTTGGGGTTTGAGATGAGATGTTTTGCCGGATTTTGTCAATTTTCTCTTTGAAGTGAGTGGCCAGGTCTTCAGCACGGAGGCCAGAGACCGGGCCTGAGCTGTAGGCCTGAGAAGGGAGTGGATGATGTCAAACAGGCGTTTAGGGTTGTTGTGTAAGGTTGCGATGAGGGAGGTGAAATATTTTTGTTTGGCACAGTACAGGGCAGTTTGATAAGTCTTGAGCATAAATTTGTAGTGGAGAAAGTCTGCAGGTAGCTTCGACTTCCTCCACAGACGCTCCACACATCTGGAACATCGCTGCAGATGGCGAGTCTGAGGCGTGTGCCATGGCTGTGGCTGTCTTACTCTGGTGGTGCGGTGTGTGAGCGGTGCCAATGTGTCCAGGGTGGTGGAGAGCGTTTCATTATATTGTTTGGACGCCAGGTCAGGGCAGGAGAGGGAGGAGATTGGGGCAGTGAGGACTGTATGGAGACTGTATGAATTCCTGCATTTTCAAGGAGTGGATATTTCTGAATGGGAGACGGGCAGGTGTGTCCAGAGATGGGTGAGAATTAGTAATAGTGAAGGAAATAAGATTGTGATCAGAGAGAGTGTAAGGAGAATTATTAAAGTTAGAGATTGAGGAACGGTTACAGAAAACCAGATCAAGAGAGTTCCCATCCTTGTGGGTGGGAGAGTCAGTAAACTGCAAGAGGCCAAGAGAAGAAGTTAGTGAAAGAAACTGAGAGGCAGAAGGAGACAAGGGGTCATCAATGGGGATGTTAAAGTCACCCATGATGAGAGTGGGTATTTCAGTAGAGAGGAAGTGAGGGAGCCAGGCAGCAAAATGATCCAGAAACTGGCGGGGTGAGCCGGGGGGGTCTGTACAGAACCGCAAGTCTGAGGGAAAATGTCTGAAAGAGTCTGAGGGTGTGGACCTCAAAGGAGGGGAAAGTGAGTGAGGGTGCAGGAGGAATGACCTGGTAAGTGGAGTGTGGAGAAAGAAGAATGCCAACAGCTCCACCTGGCCTGTTCTCAGGACTGGGAGTGTGGGTGAAGTGTAGGCCGCCATAGGTGAGAGCGGCAAGGGAAGCGGTGTCAGATGGCTGGAGCCATGTTTCTGTGAGGGCTAGCAGGTTGATGGAGTTGGAGAGAAACAGGTCATAAACAGCAGTGAGTTTGTTGCAGACGGATCGGGCGTTCCACAGAGCACATTTCAAAGGGCCTGGAAAAGATGTACAGCGAATAGCAATTAGGTTAGCAGGGTTTCTATGGGAGGAGGAGGTGGGATGAGCAGTAATGGAGGGTGGGCTGGGTTTGGCAGAGATGTCATCTGCAGCAAGAAGCAGGAGAAAGAAAAGATACAGCAGATGGTTCAGTGATGAGTATGAGCGGCGTTTGTGCAGCAATATGTGAGCAGGTGGTTTGTGGTATTTGAAAAGGGAAAGGAGAGTGTGTGATGAACACATGGGTGAGGGAAGGAGAGAGGCGCTAATGTGGATAAGATTCTCAGGGAGCATAACTGGGTAATAAGCCAGGAGGTAGATGGCTGCAAGATAGACAGCAATCGTGAGCATGGTGAATAGGGTGTTTTTTTAAGAAGCCTAGATACTTACAAGAAAAGGCGTTCCTCCTAGCTCCCTTCGGCCCACTTCCGGTCTAATTTCGGTTTTATTTCAGATATCTTGATTCAGATTTCTCACTTTCATATCTGGTTCACTTACAGATATGGTTCACTACTCTACATGGCTATACTGACCCAAATGGTCAAGACTGACCCAAGCTAACTAATTTATACTATCCTATGTGCAGTTCATTGATATAAATCAGTGGGGGCAGCTGCCAGCAATGGGTGGAGTTACAAATAAGCCAGCAGAGGAGATGCTACAGGGGCAGAATGTCAGGTCACTAGCAATACAAATAAACACAGGGTGATTATTCAGGACAGAGATTGGGAGAAATCTATGCATTCACATACCAGAACACAGCACAGCAATTATACATATACAGCAGAGACAAATGATGGGAGGTGTAGTCCACTATTCACAATTCAACATACCAGAACACAGCACAGCAATTATACATATACAGCAGAGACAAATGATGGGAGGTGTAGTCCACTATTCACAATTCAACATACCTGTGAAGAGATGAAAAAGATCATGATCAGTTGCTTGTAAGGGCTCTGGGGTGCTCAATCAATCAAGTTCGGTTTTATTTCAGATATCTTGATTCAGATTTCTCACTTTCATATCTGGTTCACTTACAGATATGGTTCACTACTCTACATGGCTATACTGACCCACATGATGTGATAGGGTGTCAACGATGGTGGAACCTGACTTTTGCTCGTTTTTTAAAGGTGAACACACCAGATTCTGGTAAAAACATCCGCAAAATAATCTGAGACAGCAACCACAAGAATGGAGGACGCAGGACCCAGCTCTGTTGGTAGGTGACATATGTAGCAAATCCAAACCCTCACACTTACATTAAGAACACTTGACCACCGTGGATACACTACACATTTTATGCAAAACAATTGCAGTGTGGGTCCACAGGCTTGGGTGTGCGGGTGAACATGCCAGGTGTCAAAAACATCACTGTTGCTTGGGGCACGGAGCTGCTTCAACAACATGCACGTGATCAGTTCGCTCTACTTTTAACCTGAGTTGGAGCATCTTGGGTGTAATGTGAACAGTTTTGCATTTGTTAGAGGGAGGAACACAATAATGCTGGGGGCAGGTGAGCTTCACACTACCAGATTGATGTCTGTCCCTGCTATCAGCTCACTAATTGAACCACAAAAAACACTCATGTTGCCATCCCCAGAAACAACACTCGGGAGGTAGAACCAGATACCTTTGGTTTTGACAACTAGGGGAGGTAACATTCTGATCTTGAAGAAGCACCCCCAGTATTCCTTCAAGTGTTTGGTGAGCTGGCAACGTCCTCAAGGCATGACAAGCACACTAGGTCAAGTCCAGCCAATTTGGCCTTGTAAAAATGACCAAGGACAACTAGGTAGTTGGGGATTAGCTAAGTGCCACGTCAACAACTTATGCTCCTCCTTTCTCTCATCTCTACAGATCCTGTTGAGGCAACACCACCACAGGTCCCCAAACCACGTGGGACCCGGGCCATGTTTTCCAAAGCAGAGCTGAAATATATAGTCCACTTCCTCCACACAGAGGAATATGATAATTTGCCGGTCCACAGGCGAAAAATACGGAAACATGACATCATGGTGGGCCTGGCAGAGGACCTTAACAGCCACTATGGGAAGCAACGTACACCCGTGCAGGTCCGAAAGCGGTATTCAGACCTGGCCAGATGCACCCCTCGCCTGTATGCCCGGATGCTGAGGAGTGTGACCAGAAAACAAGATAATGATGTCTTGCACTATAACAACCGAAACTAATGGCCGATGGTCCAGGCAGGTTAATTTGTAGGTTCCAAAAGCAAACAACATTGACACAATGCAAACATATATGTGAAATGCATTTGAACAACCTGGGCTCGGGGCAACCAGAGGGGCCACATGTGCTAATAACATTCACATATTAACCAATATCAACACACATTGGCCATTTGCCAATGGCCACTGTTTGGCCAGCTGGGTTGTGAGGATTCCCCTTTGAAAGGGTGTCTGAAAAGCAACTACGATTGGGACCAAGGACATATGGCTATTGCTAACTATTCTTTATTTCCGGAGCTAAGCGGAACATTTATCAAAGGATCACCAACATATGTTGTGCTAACTCCATGCATGACTTTGGGCTGTCTGAATGACATGCAGACGGGACACACACCTTCGAAGCTCAAGCTGAGTGGATGGCCAAAATACACTTTACAACCACATAACTTACAACACAGGACATTTTGAAAGTTGATGGGAGGCACAATACTAGCCATTTCAAAGGGTTTGACAACGTGTCCTGAATTTGTGATTTACTTTTCCGGGAACAGGAGAAACAAGATGGGAAAAGAGCAGCAGCAGCAGCAGCCAAACCCCCGTCCCAGTGAAAAGGCCAAGTGGAGAGCCGAGAAGTAAGTTGAAAAACATTTTGACACATGCCTGCTTGCCCATCATGATGAACTGATCCAAAAAATGCCACTTGCAACACTATCTGCCCTCGGCCAAGCAAACAATCGGAAATCAAATGTCATTTTAGCTATACACTCTATGAAGTGAAAGTGAAGCTTGCACTACTTGCTCAACCAAAACACTGCAGTCGGAAACTGAACAAGTTGTGGGACGTGTCCCCCTCAGTATTTGATGTGGAGGGGAAAAGCCAAACCTGGTTGTTCCATTGGCGGACATGTGTTTGAAATGGCCCATTGTGATCTTTGATTCTGTCTTTCACTCACAGGAAGAAGATGATGAATACGTCACCTTTAATTTGGTGGAAGTCCCCCCCCGAGCCCCAAGGAACAGCAGAGCCACCAGCCAACCCGAACCTCCGTCAGGAGGTGCGTGAATTATACACAATTATGGAAAACACCCAACGGGATGTGCGGGCGATCATGGCCCACCACAACCTGCCCCTTCCTAACATTTTTATTATATGTGTTTTATGTTCTTTTAGGGTTGTGTTTTTATTAAACGTTTGGTGACATATCAGCTTGTTGCTTGGTTGTTAAAGGGGGAAACGTGTTGGGGGGGGGGATTGTAAGTACAACAGCTCCCATCATCCTCATAAGGTGCTGGTCTTTGGATGTTTCCCGGAATGTTCACCGCACCACTGTCGGCTGAGTGTACAATGGGTTAGGCTTTACAGTTTGGTTAAATTGTGTATTATTCGGAGCATAAAAGTGTGAATTGGCCATTCAAACCATGTGCAGCAGGTGGCATTTGTAGCACCAAAAATCAACTATCCAACATCACAAATGTAACCAGACCCACTCCTCAAATAGGGCTTCATTACATCACGTCAGTGGAACAATGACTGACAATTACTTCATATTTGCAGGGGGTAATGAGTGAAAGGGTGTTTGGACAGAGGGGAAAAACACAGTTTCTAAAATGTCACAGTTTCTGAAATGGAACATTGAACAATATGATTGACATTTCGAACAATGACTTCTCTGTAAACTTGAAAATGCTTTAATGAGCTTCTTTCACTGTAGTCCAAGGATCATTATTTAGATGTGGTGTTTAAGCTTCACAATTTGGGGTTTGATTGTAGCCAGACAGGATAGAGGTGATCTTCATAGTTTGTGAGGAATGAGTTTAAGATATTTGCAAAGATTGCCGGCCAAACTTTTGGCAGACAAGTTTACATACTTGAATCATTTACATTACTTAATGGCTATTATTAGAGTGGCTTAAGGTAAGAACTGTTGTACTTGAGTTGGCTAACAGCAGATCCAGCTGCACTTTGACTCCTCCGGATCAGCCAGACCACATTGAAATAGGTCTGGCTGTCGGAGCTGTAATGCGCTTCACTTTGCCGACCCGCATTCATACATGCGTCGGTGTTTTCGAATGGGGTGCATCCCGCCCCAGAACGCCCACAGCACGCCCCTTCATGTTAGGCACATTATAAAGTGGCGAACCTTGGGCCTAGCAGCGCATTAGGTGAGTCAGACATCGGAGCCGGCACAGTGAGGCGCATTATACGCCTGAAAATGTGTGAAAGCTCCGATCATACATGTCCCCCATTGTGTTTGAATTGTGGTTCAACCAAAAATAATAATAAAGAAACTAATCAAATTGACCTAAACAAAAATGTTGATCCCCTTAAATTATTTTTTGTTGCATAACCTTTTAAATCAATCACTGCAAATGATTTCTGTGACTCTCCATGATATGTCTGCACCTGTCAACAGTTATTTTGGCCCAGTTTTCACGAGCAAACTGCTCCAGCTGTCTCAGGTATGAAGGTACTTTCTCCAAACTGTATGTTTTAGCTCCTACCACAGATCTTAAACAGAATTTAGAATTTACTTCATAATAGGCCAATGCTTTGCTCGTAGCTGTGTGTTTTGGGTCATTATCCTAATGAAGGATCCATGATCTGCGACTGAACACCAAGCTTTCTGACACTGGAAAGCACATTTCGCTCTAGAATGGCTCAATAGTCTTGAGATTTCATTGTACTCTGCCCAGATTCAGGATACCCCGTGCAAGATGCAGCAAAGCAGCCCCAAAACATAACCCAGCCTACATGTTTCACAGTAGGTACAATGTTCGTTTATTTGTATGCTTCATTTTTGCACACAAAGCTGATGTGACTTGAGAAAAAAAACAAAAAACTTTCATCTGTCCAAAGGTCATTCTCCCAGTAGTTTTGTGGCTTGTAAATATACATTTTTGAAAATTTCAGTCTTCTTATTATGATTGGTTTTCAACAGTGGTTTCCGCCTTGGTCGTCTTCTATTGAGTCACCTTTGGCAAAGACAGAGACAGATGGTGTGACACTGACTTTGGAGTTCATCTCTAATCTCTTTGGAAGTTCTTCTGGGCTCTATGGTTACACTTTGTATTATCCCTTTCTTCAATATGTAATACATCTTCCTTTTGCAGCCATGTCCAGGGAGGTTGGCTACAGTCCCATAGACCTTAAACTTCTGAATAATATGTGCAACTGTTGTAACAGGAACATCAAGCTGTTTGGAGATGGTCTTATAGCCTTTACCTTTAAAATGTTTGTCTATCATTTTCTTTCTAATCTCCTGAGACAACTCTTTCCTTTGCTTCCTTTGTTCCCTACTCAGTGTGGTACACACCATGATACCAAACAGAAAAGTGACTACTTTTCAGTCTTTGAATAGGCAGTCTGACTAATTACAAGTTTGAAGACACCTGTAATGCTAATTACAGGACAAATGTTAGTTTAACATGTCCTTAAAGTCAAATTATTTCCAATCTTTTCCGGGGGTGCCCTTATTTTTGACCAGGTCAGTTTCATTATTATTTTTTTTATTTCTCAGTTGAACCATTATTCAATTGTAATTTCTGATTTTCATTAGTTGATCTTCAGTAAAGTTTCTTTCTTTCTTTAACAGAAGGATACCGACAATTTTGTCCACATGTGGAATTCTTTTTAATGCCAGCACACACTATACATTTATATGTATATATTGCAATGATTTAACAAAGAGTCAACACTTTCCTTTTATTGACAATAGTAGTATTATTGTGATCAAATTGATCATGATGTTTTAGAGCAGCTAAAGATGAAGATTTTTCGCTCACTCTACCTTTGGAAAAACTTACATATCTATTTCAAGGTGGAAACCACCTCCTGCTTTGAATACATTTGGTGCTATAAGTCACTGGAATCAATTGCCTGACTATCATAGTTTCTAGACTATTTTGATTGCAAGAGTTTTGTGGCTGAGATAGAACTGTCTAGACTTTTGACCTGGAAAATATATCATTCACAAATATCATATAAAATATGAGGCTGAAGACCTCAACATCTGTCACCAGAGGTGCAGGAATAGATCCCTCAGGGCTAATGCAATTGGAGAATGACCTTATTTAGAAGTAAATGTCATTGATGTCTCAAAGGATTTATCACTTGTCAAGGTAAATATTTGAAAGACCCTGTGTTAAATGTTGAATACATTTTTCAATGAGCAACCTGAAATCATTGATACCATGTTTTATTCTTGTTGGCACAGCTTTTTCTACTTTCAATTGGAGGAAGGGAGACCACCAAGAAAAAGAAAAATCCAGCATGAGGGGACAAAAGCCTTAAAATACCCATTTAAATACTTGTTGTAGTTCATAAAATGCTTATTTTGTTGGTCAGCTTTTAAGAGTAAAAGCCTTAGAGCATGTTCATTCTTCTATCGTATTCCAAATGGAAAGTTTTCTATTGACATCAATGGAAATGGCTAAAAACATTGTGTAAAACGTGTCAAAAAAAGTTTGTATGTCATTTTGAACATGGATTCACGTCCAAAACCCCATGGGAATTATTGGGACTCGTTTTCTGACTATAAATTCCCTGGAATGTGACAGAAAAAAAAGAGCTAAATCCACATGAAATATAAAGAGTAAATTTTACTCGTCCTCTGGAGGTACCCTAATACTTAGACCCCTAGCGTACTTGATAACTAGGGGTAACAATCACTTGTCATATATATGGCAGTACTATTGTACTGCTGTATATATGATTTTCATCCAATATATATATATTACACCATTACATTCAGGAACGTCCAAATGTGTAAAAGGGTTAAAGGGTTTGTCCAGTTTTTTTTTTGAGGGGGGGATTTAGCATATTGGTGCCTTATTAAAGGAAAAAAAGTTATACTTGCCTCCCTTCTCACTTTTGATCCAATGCTGTACTGTCCTCACTCTCTGCCCATCTTCTGTTTTCTTTTGGTCTTGATCCGAATGGGACATCCCGGCTGCAACTGCTGAATGGCTGTAGCTGTCACATATATTTAGCTGACACCACCATTCGGAAATTTGTGCTACAAATAGGGATGTGAGCCAAAGATACATGACTGATCAACAGCTGCAGCGGTGACAACCTGTTCGGATCAAGACCGGCAGTGACTGAGGATGGTGCAACACTGGATCCAAGGTGAAAGAGGAGGTGAGTATATCTTTTTATTTTAAAAGGGTAGCAGTAAGGAAACAAAAATTAGAGGCTAAACTACTTAAATTTGCACCCTCTCAGGTGTCCAGCGCAGAATATTCCTAGAAGAAGAAACAGCTGCATTTTCAGTAAAACCATGAGATATTTCTAGCAGCAATAATTCTCAGATCTGCGTCCAAAGGTCTATGCCTGGCTGTCATGCTGCCTTTAAAGGGGTTGTCTTGTTACAACAGTTGGCAATATTTTCTGCTGGTTGCCAAGCAGAGTTTGTGAAACGGAGGGGTGTGTTTCTCCTCCCAGCAGGAAGTATCTTCTCTCTCTGCAGACATGCCCCAAAGTGTGCACATGAGGATTCATTCTGTGTGAGTCGGGGGGAAGGGAGAGGTTCTCAGCTGTCTTTGCAATCATTGGAAGTGAAAAGCTAAGTGTAACTCGATAGTTTATATCTAAATTTCTCGCTCTCTCTATATACTTTGTAACTAGAATGGGCATTTGACATTCAGGACTCTGGGAAAGATGGGTGATTTTATTCTCTCTTGTGGGACTAGAATGGGCATTTGACTTTCAGGACTCTGGGAAAGATGGGTGATTTTTTTTTTTTTTTTTTTTTTTTGCTCTGTCTCTCTTACACACAGTGATATATCCTGCAGATTATTACACCTCTGACTTCTACAAATCTGCAGAATAAAACTATATGCTTTATCTGTTTGTGTTTACGTGGGACCTCACATCTGTCTCACAAAATTATTATTTTTTACGTGGGACTGCACATTAAATTTACCTGGGTCCGCCGATGTAAGACTGCACATCTTACATGGGACTGCTGTGTTTTCTCTTTCTGTTTCACGTGGGACTAGAATGGGCATTTGACATTCAGGACTCTGGGAAAGATGTGTGATTTGTTTTTTTTCACGTGGGACTAGAATGGACGTTTGACATTCAGGACTCTGGGAAAGATTTTTTTTTTTTTTTTCTCTTTTCCACTTTGGCTTTCAATACATCAACAGTACATGTTAAAAATAAGAAACAGTTTAACATATATTATTAGGTAAATTGCTTCCTTCTTCTTTTATCAGCTTCTTTTTCTCCTTACCTCCTGCTTTTTATCTATCTATTCAGTTATAAATCACTAACTTAAACTATCTTGTAGAGTAGATAAGATACCTGCTTCACTTCACCCATTCAAGCCTATGGAAAGGGAAGGAAGAAAGGCAGAGAGACTTTGATGATGATGCTGGCTCTATAGTGAGTGCTTTACCACCTCAGTGCTGGTAACCTTATCTTTGCCTCATGATAGATACTCTTAGTGATTTATGATTGAGTGGACAGGAGGTAGGAAGAAAAGGAGGGTAATTATGGAATAACTAATCAGTTTTCTCCAATAAGACCTAGTGGTCTCTTAAAGGGGTGGTTCTATCTTTCTCTTCTCCTGAGCCACAGCCTGCTTCAGACTACACTTCCCGGTTAGGCTGTGGGTGGTTCGATCTCAATGATTGGCTTAGCCTGTTATAGTGACATGAATTCAGGAAGTTTGTAAATAGCATCCATAAGACTACAGAACTCTAAACGGATAAGGCTTGTCAGTAAGTAATGTAAAAAAGCTCCTGTTTTTCTGGTAAGAAAAAACAGCAGGGAGTGACGACTCCACCCTGGCACTGCAGCTTGTTAAAGCAGAGAGAGGTGGCCAACATCGAGGGACGCTTATGTGCAAAAACAGGAGATCTGTTTCCAACTCTGAAGAGAAGCAAAATTAGGTCAGCAATGTATTTGGTAATAATCTTTAGTTACCTTTGTCGACATGTTTAAAGCTAATCAATGAAATACAAATACACCTTTAAGGTACAATTGCATCTGAATACAATATTTGATATTGGGGCACCTTTGTTATGGCAACTGAGACAAAATTTTGGTGCAATTACATAGTTACATAGTTAGTACGGTTGAAAAAAGACACGTGTCCATCAAGTTCAACCAAGGGTGGGGAAAATGTGGGTGAGGGAGACAAGGATTTCAAGCCCAGCCTCCCCACTGGCTAATGCCCTGAAACCCAGAAGGCAAGAACCAATCTGCTCCAGGGAGACCCCATCTCTGACCTTAGAGCCGCCACCAGCCAGGATCCAGAATTTTACATAGCTTCGTACGCATTAATATTCTTTAGTTTCAGGCAGTTATCTAAGCCTTTCTTTAAATTCCCAACTGTTCCTGCTGTAACCAGCTCCTCAGGCAGGCTATTCCACAGATTTACATTTCTTACAGTGAAGAACGCTTTTCTCCTCTGGAGATTGAATCCTTTTTTCTCTAGCCAAAGGGAATGTCCCCTTGTCTTTTGAGGGGGCTTTACCTGAAATAATTTTTCTCCAAACTTTTTGTAGGGACCATATAAATTAATCATTTCCCCCCGCAGCCATCTTTTCTCAAGACTAAATAAGTTCAATTCTACTAACCTCCTCATAACTAAGATGCTCCATTCCGCTTATAAGTTTGGTAGCTCTTGTTTGTCTCTAGCTCAAGTACACCTTTTCTATAAACTGGAGCCCAGAACTGAACAGCATATTCGAAGTCGCACCAATGCTTTATGCAGCAGAAAAATTACATCATTGTCCCGCGAGTCCATGCCTCTTTTAATACATGCCAATATCTTACTTGCCTTAGAGGCAGCTGATTGACATTGCATTCTGTTCTGTAGTCTATGATCTACAAGAACGCCCAGATCTTTCTCAACAAGCAATTCTCCATGTTTTTCTCCCCCTAGGACATGTGATGCGTGCAGATTATTCGTACCCAGATGCAGAACTTTCCATTTATCCACATTGAGCCTCATTTGCCAAGTGGATGCCCAAACATTCAGTGTGTCCAGGTCTGCTTGCAAGTTATGAGCATCTTCCAGTGATTGAACTACCGTCCATAGCTTGGTGTCATCTGCAAAAATAGAAACCGTGCTTGATCCCCTCCACTATATCCTTAATAAATACATTACATAAAAGAGGACCCAATACTGAGCCCTGGGGCACACCACTCATAACCAGGGACCACTCAGAGTAGGACTCACTTACCAAAACTTTCTGAGTACGATCAGAAATCCAGTATTTAATCCAATTACACACTGTTATTTCTAACCCAATGGATTATAAACTACCCAACAAACGTTTATGAGGGACAGTGTCAATCAACTTTGCAAAGTCAAAACACACAATATCCACACCCTCCATGCTATCCAGACTTCTACTCACCTCTTCATAAAAACAGATTAGTTTGGTCTGACAACTTCTGTCCTTTGTAAAACCATGCTGGCAATCACTTATAATATTGTATTTGTCCACATATTCCTGTATATAGTCCCTTATGAGCCCCTCAAACATTTTTCCCACAACAGATGTTAAACTTACTGGTCTATAATAACCTGGGAAAGACTTGGAGCCTTTTTTGAACATGGGAACTAAATTTGCCTTGCGCCAGTCACCTGTCACAATACCAATCACCAGAGAATCTCTAAATACCATATACAGAGGCACACCGACAACCGAAATGAGCTCTTCAAGAACTCTTGGCTGTATGCCATCAGGGCCTAGAGCCTTGTTCACATTCAGTTTATTTAATTTGGCTTGGAACATTTCTACACTGAGCCAATTAATTATATCAGATGATTTATTAACAGTACTGGCACCACCTACATCCGCACTGGGCCCACACCCATCACCTGCTTTCTATTTAGTACCTCTGCCTTCTCCTGGTCCCCAGTGACCAGCTCCCCATTTATATGTTTAAATCATTTCTTGGGGTTTGCCTTGCTGTCTTTGGCCACCTGCCTCTCATTTAGAATTTTAGCTGCTTTTATCACTTTTTTATTGATTATATTAAGCTCCTTGTAATTTTCAAAGGCTAATGCTGACCACTCTGACTTATATTTTTTAAAGCCCTTTTTTATTATTTATTGCCCTTTTAACAGAAGGTAGAAGCTATGTTGAATTTAGTTTTAATCGTCTATACTTGTTACCGATAGGTATACATTTTGCTATATATTTCCCCAGAGTATATTTAAAGCCCTCCCATTTGGCTTCTACATCACTATTTGCTAATAGCTGCTCCCAGTCTATGTCCTGTGTTGCGTCCCTCAATAAGGGGAAATTGGCCCTTTTAAAATTAAATATTTTTGCCCTCCCGCTTTGTGTTTCATTTTTCCAGTTTACACTAAAATGAATTATATTGTGGTTGCTGGTACCTAGATTTTCAGAAACAGAGACCGTTCCAACAAGTTCTGCTTTGTTAGAAATTACCAGATCCAACAGAGCATGACTTCTAGTGGGATCTTCCACAAACTGCCCCATAAACAGATTGCGGAACTTCCTTTCCTTTTCAGTTGATGCCGAACCGTGACCCCAGTTAATGTCTGGGTAATTAAAGGGGTGTTATTGTTTGATAGAATCAGCTCAAGTGTACGAAAGCTTCAGTTTCATTTTCAAATCTAAGGGCGAGTCTCTTCTCTCAGTAGGCGGGTCTCTCCTCCCAGGAGGTTTGTCTCCCCTCACTGAAGAGCTATGACATCATCATTCTGTGTATGCAGGGGAAGGGGGAGGACATCAGCTTTGCAGCCCTCCTGCTTCTGGCTGCAGTTCTGATGCTTCTGGTTCAGAGTTCTCATGCTTCATGGTGGCAGAGTTCTCAGCTTCAGGCTGCACAAGCTCCTTGTAAAAACTACCATCATTGGTGTAATTGCTGTTATACACAGCCTGAACTGATGAGGCAAGTGTGAGAAATGTTCTCTGTTCCCCTCCCTCCCCCCTCTGTGTTCTAGCAGGAGATACAGCAGACTATATAATGGGACTGTAGACTGTTATATGGGAGGAGCACAGGGTATAAGACTGTGTTATATGAGGGGAGAGAATCTAGCAGTTACTCAGTACATACAGTAGAATTATCATTGGAGAGCCACCACATAGAGAGAAGCTGAGGCAGGCTTCATTATACACACACAGCCATCTCAGGCAGCTTGCATCTCACAGCTTAGAGGGGAGGAAACATAGAGGGGGACATGTATGAAAACTGTCTTGTTCTAAGACTTTTCTTGTTGCCCATAGCAACCAATCAGAGCAACCCTTAATTTTTTCAGAGCACTATATGAAATGAAAGGGGAACTCTGATTGGTTGCTATGGGCAACAAGAAAAGTCTTAGAACAAGACAGCTTTCATACATGTGGCCCAGAGTATGCAGACAGCCAATCACAGTGCAGCGGGCGTGCCCGGGATGGGGAGGCCTTTCCTGTCTGGGGGTGTGTCCAAACAGGCTGAATGAAATGTCAGCCAGCCAATCACAGAAAAGGGGGCGTGTCCTAACCAGCAGCTGCAGAAATAGCTGTAGATGCACAGTTTAGCTCATATCTACTATACTTAGTATACTAAGTGACTTAGGTAAAGCAAACCAATTACAAAAGTGCTTATTTTTACTGTCCCCATTATTAGAGACATGATCTTTGTAGCGAGAAAACCCCTTTAAAGTCACCCATTATACCCGCTTATGCTGCCCACACCATTTGATTATGCACCTGTTCTTCTATCTCCTCAGTGATGTTAGTGGGTCTATAGATTACGACCAAATTTTTTTTTCTGCATTAACCTCTCCTTCTATTTCCTCTTTCACATTTGCCTTCATATCACTCCCTACATACAGACACACTCCTCCTCCCCTCCTGTTCACTCTGTCCTTCCTAAATAGATTAAAATCTTGAAGGTTGACAATCCAATCATGCGAGGAGGCCATGTTTCAGCAATACCAACCACATCAATCTGCTCCTCTAGAACTAGTGCTTAAGGCTCCCCCATTTTGTTAATTGAAACAAAATACCGGTGTGCATGCTTAACACCACATTTATTATGTGTAGTGTTGAGCGATTTTTATAGACAAAGTTGAAATCGGCAAGGTTTTTTTGGTGATCGAAATTTTCCAAATCATGCGATAATTAAGGTTAAAATCTGTGCATCATCTATTAAGATTGCGCCTTTTCGGCGCTTCCTGTAATTTTGCCGGCCAGCAAATCAGATTACAGAATAGAGCAGGGTGAGATGTGTGTGCGACCTCATGACTGGGAGATTAGAGATTTGAACATTTTATGTAGTTAGCTAGAGAATTTTAAAAGCACATCTACGCTGTAAATTCACGGCGGCGGGCGCGGGGGGGGGGCCCGGGGGCGAACACAGACAAGCTCTGTCTATAAAAGAACACGGGGATAAAGTTCACCAAGACTTAGTGTAACATTTTTAGTGGAATATCTTTAATTATTAACAGTTTGCTATTGAAAATATTTCCTGGATATTGGGCAGCCTGAAATTATATTGAATAAACATCATTTCTATAACTGCAGGTCTCTTTGTTAGCTGCAAAACTCCACTTTTATCAGTATACATTTCAGATTAGGTGATCAATTTTACCCATTAACCTGTGGACTGTTGATATATCCACCTTGCACTTAAATTACAATCCTGAAATCTTTGTAGTCAGCACAGGTTGTTTGTTGCCAAAAAATACCGTGTATCGTATGAAAAAACATCACAGTTGGTTTTTTACTTTTGCGCAACAGCATGTATCATGACGAAGCATCTAAGTAAATTTTAAACAGCAATTCTTCATTCACACACAGGTGATTGAAAGGTGCAAAAAATAACGGTTTATTATATCAAAACATAACAGTTACGTGTTATTTTAGACTTTTTGCGTCACCCAGCACTGTTCATTGACCAGCATCTACCGTGAAATCTTAAAAACAGCATATTCTATATTCACCACTAGGTGAATTGAAAGCTGCATAAAAAGACGTTTATTATATAAAACATAAACAGTACGTGTTTTTTGACTTTTGCACACCAGCACTGTTCATTTTGACAAGATCTACTCGTAAATCTTAAAACAGCAATTCGATATTCACAACAGGTGATTGAAAGGTGCAAAAATACAGTTTATTATATCAAGAACATAACAGGTACGTGTTTTTTGACTTTTGCGCACCCAGCATGTTCATTGACGCAGCATCTACGTAAATCTTAAATACAGCCATTCTATATTAACCACAGGTGAATTGAAAGCTGCAAAAATACAGTGTATTATATCAAACTTTAACAGTTCGTGTTTTTTGACTTTTGCGCGCCCAGCACTGTTTATTGACGCAGAGCATAGCATCTACGTAAATCTTGAAACAGCTCTTCTATTACTTCACCTCCGGTGAATGAAAGGTGCAAAAAACCGTTTTTTTTATCAAACATAAACTGTTAGTGTTTTTTTGAACTTTTGCACACCCAGGACTGTTCATTGATCGCTGCATCTACGTAATTCTTAAAAACAGGCAATTCTATAATTCACCATCAGGTGAATTGAAAGGTGCACAAAAAATAACGTTTATTATATCAAAACATAAACAGTACGTGTTTTTTTGACTTTTGCGCACCAACAATGTTCATTGACGCACAGCGCATCTTCGTAAACTCTTAAAACAGCAAATTCTATATTCACCACAGTGTGAAATTGAAGGTGCAAAAAATACCGTTTATTTTTCAAATCATAAACAACGTTAAGTGTTTTTTGACTTTTGCACACCAGGCACTGTTCTTTGACGCAAGCATCCTACGTAAATCTTTAAACAGGCAAATTCTATATTCCCCACCACAGGTGATTTGTACCAAGGTTGCAAAAAATACGTGTATTATATTCAAAACATAACAGTTTAGTGTTTTTTTTGACTTATTGCGCCCCAGACAATGTTCATTGAAGCAGATTTCCTACGTAAATCTTAAAACTAGCAAAATAAAAATTTTATTTTTTTTCTCATTTTTTAATTTTTTCCAACCAAAACCCCCAGGTGAATTGAAAGGTGCAAAAAAAATACCGTATATTATATAAAACATAACAGTTACGTTGTTTTTTGACGTTTGAGCACCCTGCACTGTTCATTGAAGCAGCATCTACGTAAAATCTTAAAAACAGCAATTCTATATTCACCTCAGGTGATTGAACAGCTGCAACAGAATACAGCTTTATCTTATCAAACTAACAGTGACGTTGTTTTTTGACTTTTGCCGCGACCCAGCACTGTGTATTGATCGCAGCATCTACGTAAATCTTAAAACTGCAATTCTATATTCACACACAGGTGAATTGAAAGGTGCAAAAAAATACCGTTTATTTATATCAAACATAAAAGTTAGTGTTTTTAGACTTTTTCTCACCCAGCACTCTTTAATGACGCAGCCTATACGTAAATACTTAAACAGCAATTTCTATATTCACACAGTGAATTGAAAAGGTGCAAAAATACCGTTTATTATATCAAAACATACAGTTAGTGTTTTTGACTTTTGAGCACCCAGCACTGGTTCATGAGCGCAGCATCTCGTAATCTTAAAACAGCAATTTATATTCACCACAGTGTGAATTGAACGTGCAAAAAATATCCGTTTATTCATATCAAAAAATAACAGTTACGTGTTTTTTGACTTTTGCGCACGCTGCACTTTTTATTGACGGCAGGAGACATCTACGTAAATCTTAAACAGCTAATTCTATTTCAACCACAGGTCGAATTGAAAGGTTGGCAAAAATACCGTTTATTATATCAAAACATAACAGTTACGTGTTTTTTTGACTTTTGCGCACACCAGCACTGTTCATTGACGCAGATCTACGTACAATCTTAATAAACCAGCAATTCTATATTCACCAAGGTGATTGAAAGGTGCAAAAATAACGTTTATTATATCAAAATATAAAGTACGTTGTTTTTTCTGACTTTCGCGCACCCAGCACTGTTCATTGACGGCAGCATTCTACGTAACACTCTTAAACAGAGCAAGTCTAATATTCACTCACAGGCTGATTGAAAGGTGCAAAAAATACCTTTTATTATATCAAAATACTTAACAGTACCGTCGTTTTTTTACTTTGCGCACCCGAGGCACTGTTCATTGACGCAGCTTTACGTACATCTTAAAACAGCAATTCTATATTCACCACAGGTGAATTGAAAGGTGCAAAAATACAGTTTATTTAACCAAAAACCATTAACAGATACGTGTTTTTTGGACTTTTTGCCAGTCCAGATTGTTGATAGACACCTTGCATTAAATTTGAATCAAGCAATTTTGTTTTGATTAGAGAGATTTGAGAATGCTGTGATTTGCCGTCTTTAATTAGAGATTTCCAAAACTATTCCATACTTCTCAAATTTTTATATTTTGAACATGGAGCAGAAATGCAGGTGCGTAAGCGAGCAAAGAAGGGGTAGAGGTACATGGAGGTAGAGGTACGAGAGAAGGTGCTCCTTCCAGTGTGGCGACATACGCTCATGCCACGCGGATCAGTCAGTTACAGGACGTCAGGCCTGTCATCGCTGGGTCAGGGCCCTGTGATCTAGTTAGAACATCGTCGCCAATCTGTCCTTCAGTGTTAATGCAACCTGCATCACAGCAGTCTTACCTCCTCGTCCTCGCAGTCACGGCCACAAATGTAAGTTCCATCGATCATCAGCATAATGTCCAACATGAAGCAGCCCAAAAGTCAATTCGTCGGTACCCACCACTGTGGATAATCCATTGCCTGATAGACCTCTTTGATCGACAATTGCGGTTGGGGTCAGAAGGCATTGTTAAAATTTCAAGAGGGATGATTTAGTTCTGCTCTGACGCCCAGTTATGATGCCATCAGAGCGAGGTGAAGGATGCCGTAAATTACGGCAAATAAATACCGGGAAACGGTTCGGGCAACGCCTATTGTAGTGCCCCATGCTTGTAGCCCGCTGCTTCTTGGAGTGCAGAAGTCAGGACCACCAAGTTCACCTGTGTTTGATGATGAATGATGATGATGACGACAATTCGCGGATCCATCCTGGTCTTTTCCCGCGAATTTGCCGTTTGCGAAGCGCTTCATCAGTGGGACGAGGGAGGAAGGACGATGGGGTGGTGTCAATAGTGGTCCCGCCACAAAAAGGGAGAGGGCTGGTCGCAGAAAGTCCGCTGATACTGATCTACGCCAGCCACCCCACGGTACAGCGCATACCCAGCTCCTCGATTATCGCCATCAAAAAGTTCCAGGACTCTCAAGCCTGGAGCCTTCTTTTTGAGCAAGCCTCTGTTTCACCCTAGTGATGTCATATGCAGCTTTGCCGTAAACGAATAAGTAGAGCAGAGACCTGAAGTGGTTAACCACCACAACATGTCAGTCACATGCAGCGATATGCATGAGTTGTGAAATGGAGGGAACACTTGGCCAAAAATGGCCAGACGACGCCGGGCCTCAACCACTGTCACACCCTTTGTCTCCAGCCTCCTCCCAAACCACCCAAGCGTTTCTCTCGCTGCCCATGTCTCTCAGAGTCATGATCAAGGCGACTCAGCCTCGCTTCAGCCTCCACCGTCGCCAAACCGAGTACCACCAGCACCACCAGAGACCTCCATCCTACCCCTTCGTCTCTTTCCACCAGTTTGACGAACTGCCTCGGCCGTACAGCCGGCCAGTCTACGCAGCCAGCCTTCAGTCTTCCAGGCTTTGGGAGCAGAAGGAAACACCTTTAACCCAAAAACCATCCCAAAGCAAAAAAAAGCACTTATGACCATGTCCACGGCAGTTGCCAGGCTTTTGGCCTTGGGAAATGTTTTGCCTTTCCGTCCTGGTGGACACGATGGGTTCCGCCACGTCATGGGCCCTCGTCCCCTGCCCAATACCAGTGTACGAGCAGGCCATTTCTTTGCCAAAAGCCGTCCTGCCCTGGCCAGCCAGTGTCATCTAAAATTTCAGCGCGATGTCTGCATTGTGTCTCGGAAAAAGTCCATCTTCACCACCGACACATGGACCTAGTAAGCAGGCCCAAGGACAGCTATATCTCTGTGACAGCTCACTGGGTGAGGGGGTGGATGTCTTCTGGGGGTGACGGTGGCTATCTAGGCTCGGCGCACGCTCTTACAGATCCGCCACCCCAGGGATGGTGCAGGGCTCATTTCCCCAAGGTCCTCTGGTGCATCTTGTGCCCAGAGACACCAGGGCCGTGTTGAAATATAATCTTACCTTGGAGACCGTACACACACAGGTAAGGACCTGTGAACGGCTCTACGCAACGAGACCGAGCGCTGGCTGGGTGACCAAAAAAAAAAAAAAAAAAAAAAAACCCAAAGAAACCTTGTGCAGGCAAGGTGGTGTGCGATAATCGAGGCGGAAATCTGCTGGCAGCCATTATTGATCGGTAGGGCTGGTGGAACATCCCTTGCCGGCACATGTCATGAAACCTGTCGGTTCAGAAAATTTCTAATAAGAGCTATCCCGGGTCTGGACTGCCTGCTGAAGAAGGCTCAAGGTTCTGATGTTCGCAGCTTCACGCCGTTCGCACCCCTGCTTCGTACCCGCCTGGCTGCATTGCAGCGTCAAGGCTCGGCCTCCCCGTCAACCGTTTATTGTTGACGTGTGGCAACACGCTGAATTCCACCCTCCACAGCTCCAGCCGATTGTGCAGCAAGCAGCAATGCCATTACCGCTGTACGAAGTGACACATGGCCTGACCCAAGCAGCGGTACGGACCTCGGTGTTGAACAAAAGAGAGTGGAGGCAGGTGAAAGAGCTCTGCACCATCCTTGACAGTTTGTAGAAGCCACCAAAATGGTCTGTGCGGACAATGCCCTTGTCAGCATGAGCATTGCTGGTGATCTTAGTTCTGGAACGATCGTTGGACACTCTTGGAAACAACAGGCCAGCCAGCGACGGAGGAGGAGCACGGACACAGTATGCTCGACACGAGCCTTTCTTCTCGTCAAATCACAAGGCCCGACTGCTTCACAATTTCTTCGGTCTTCATTAGGCAGTGGTTCGGGTCCAGAGCTCGTGCTAGGTGGGAGCATCAGCTGCTCAGGGTGCATTCATCTCAGGCAAGTCTGGGCTGTGTGAAGCTGGGCGGAGTGGCGGGGATGTGCCAGAGGCAGCGGAGGAGGAGGAGGAGGATATTCTAGACACGATAGTTACCGACGTCCTGCCTTGGAAATAGGTTGGTGCGATTGAGCGGAGGAGGAAGGATGAGAAGATCAGTTTGCTAGTGACCTCGACCCAGAGGCTTGGTAAATCAAGGCTCCATCTCTCACATGAGTGTTGGATGCTCCACTTTCCCCAACATGATCCTGCATTTAAGCCATTCAAATGAAACAAACAGTTCCTGGGTGGCACCCTCCTGGATCCCGGTACTCAAAACAAAAATCAGCACTTTCTTCCACCCCACCCAATATAGAGAGTAAAATGTCAGGACAATAGGAGACCTTGCTGATTGATCAACTGGAGACATCTATTGAGTCTGCTTTCACGTTCCACAAATGTCTCCGGTGGCAAATCCAAAACTCAGACGTCGTGACAGCAAGTAGAGTGCCAAGTAGACGTAGGCGGCAGCAGTAGGCAAGGTGGCAGAAGCTAATGGGTGACCTCTGGCAATCTCTTGTTTACACACTCACACAAGCATGCATGCAGGGCTCACACATCCAACACAGAGCTCAGCTTAAGTTCATGGTTGCACGACATATCTGCGTCTCAAACACCGATGTTTTTGCATGTGGTTCGGGACCCAATAGACTTCTGGGTATCCAAAATGGTCGAATGCCGAGCGGGTCGTCACGCCATTAGAGGTGTTGTCCTGCAGCAGCCAGCGTCATAATTGAGCGGAACTTCAGCACAGCTGGCGGTGTCATTAGCAGACAAACGCATCAGGCTTTCAATCAGATAATGTGGATCGGTACTTTCATCAAGATGAATCAGGCATGGATTCTTGATGATGTTGTGGCCAATTGCCGAGGTACCGATTAGTTGCAGTCTACTTCACATTCCTTTTCAAACAGAATGGTACTCTTGAATACTTTTTTTAAATGTTCATTTTTACTGCAAATCTTTTTTCTCTTTTCCCAACAGTTCATTTTGCTGGTTTTTGCTGTGAGGAGACTGTAAAAGACAGCAAAGGTTTCATGACAAACACCGTATTCCATTTACTCACTTTATCTTAAGGAAGTTTCGCATTGTCAATGGTTTTGAGGTCATGATTGCTGTGAGATACAGACAATAATCATGGTCCTTTGGAATCAGAAATGTGACTTCTAAGGGCATTTCTCTCCGCCAATTTTTATTAGTGGCTGAGAACTTCATATTTATGATTTTTTGGGGTCATGTTGCTGTGAGATACAGCTTAATTATGGTCCTTTGGAACAGAATGGTGGCTCTCTAAAGTGGCATTTCTCCCTCAAATTTTTTAATAGTGGTGAGAAGTATATTTATAATTTTTTGGGGTCATGTAGCTGTGGATACAGCAATAATCTGGTCCTTTGTAACGAAAATGTGGCTTCTAAGTGGCATTTTCCCCTCACAATATTTAACAGTGGTGAAGAAGTCATTTTTATATTTTTTGGGTCATTGATGCTTTGAAATGCAGCCAATCACTACGGTCCTATTATAAAAAAATATTGTTTCTAACCGACATTGTTTTCACAATGTCAAAAGTGGCTTCAAGGGTCATGCTTTGAATTTTTGGGGGGCATTTTGCTGTGACATGCAGCTATACTACAGGTTACTATTCTAAAAATGTTGTTTCTAAAGACATTTGTTCTTCACAATTTGACCAAAGTGGCTCAGGTCTTGCTTTGAATTTTTGGGGGCACTTTGCTGTGACATGCAGCTATACTAAGGTCCTATTCTAAAAAAGTTGTTTCTAAACAGACATTGTTCTTCACAATTGTCAAGAGTGGCTCATGGGTGATGGTGCTGTCACGAAAAAGGATTAGGTAGGAACACTGTTAGTAGGCACCCATATTGCAAAATGACTTGTTTTTGCAAGATCTTTAACATAGCTATCAATCCCCTGCGATGAGACAAAACCATTTTAATACATTGAAAAAAGAGAAACAAAGACATGGTGGGATTCCTCCTATTTTAAAAAATGGTGTTTTCTAGAATTAACGTTTAAAAAACTTGCATGTAACAAAATAGGCTGTTAAAAAAAATTCCTATGAATTGTACAAGGGAGGTTACAGGAAAAACTTGACCAGCAGTAGGTATTCAGAGGCCATGG
Source organism: Phyllomedusa bahiana (assembly GCA_025379985.1). Lineage (NCBI taxonomy): Eukaryota > Metazoa > Chordata > Amphibia > Anura > Hylidae > Phyllomedusa > Phyllomedusa bahiana. Next base: position 74,644 of record JAODAL010006716.1, read on the forward strand.
AGTATGTGCTCGGACAGAGAACAAAGTACAGAGACCATTTCTACAAGCACGTTGAGTAAATGAGAAAAAGAATGCCAAGATAAAGGGCACCTGGGTGTAACAGGAGCGTTAAACCACCAGTATTGCAAAGTGAAGCTCAATTGGTCCTACACTCATAAAAATAACTACCTACCCAACACATAACATTAAATAAACACATTATAAGATACCAAATTTTTTATAAACAATTTATTAAGGCAGGGCAAGCGCTACCCAGGTATTGACTGGTGGTACAGAGGAAGGCTGGATGTTCTCACACTTCCGCTTCCGCATCTGCTTCAGCACGACAGTTTTCGTTGCTGACGTCATCAGGCATTTAACCTGCGTGTTAATAGTGACGGACGCCATGCCTGGCGCTTTCACACGCACCACTGTTAACTCCGGCCTGGGTCATGCTGTGGCCCAAGGACAAGTATAGTCAATGTCCAGTGGAAAACTAAAATGGTGGTGAATGAATCCCTTTTTCCGGCACTTTTTAAAGGTGGGGGTCATGCGGTTTGGGGCTCATGCTGTGGCCCAGGACAGGTATAGTCAATGTCCAGTGAAACTAAAATGGTGGATGAAAGACACCATTTTACGGCACTTTTTAAATGTAGGGGGTCCATCAGGTTTGGGGCTCATGCTGGCCCAGGACAGGTATAGTCAATGTCCCAAGTGAAACTAAAATGGTGTTTGAAAGACTCCTTTTTCCGGCACTTTTTTAAATGTGGGGGTCATGCAGGTTTGGGGCTATGCATGTGCCCAGGACCAGGTATAGTCAATGTCAGTGAAAACTAAAATGGTGGTTGAAAGACTCATTTTTCCGGCACTTCTTTAAATGTGGGGGTACTGCAGGTTTGGGGACTCATGCATTGCGTTACAGGACAGGGATATTCAATGTCCCTGTTCAAGTAAATGATGCGTTCAAATTCTACTGCCTTCTGGCACTTTTTAATTTGTGGTGATGCAGGTTTAAGGGTCAAGGCGTGTTACAACGACAGGATAGTAATTGGTCTGTGACTTTTTTTCTGGACTTTAATAACCTAAGTGTGTTCGCCTAAGTTTCGTAGCACGTATCATTTGACGGTTGTGGATGTTTAATTCAGTTCTCCAGCCTTGTTTGGGTGTAATAATGAAGGTGGTGTTCGCTCTCCCATAGACTTTAATCGGTCATCGCGCTTAATCGATGCTCACTATCGAAAAACTTATCGATAGCGGCCGACTATCGACTATCGATCGATCTCGATAGCCAACGCAATCGCTCAACACTAATTATGTGTGTTAAATAATTTTTTGGGGAAAGTGAATGTGGCAAATAAATGAGCTAACATTTTGCTGCAATTGATAACACAAACTCAGTAAACTATGTAATGTAAAATTAGAATAGACAGTTTAAACATATGTTAGATTTATCATACATTTTATAATATGGATAATTTTAAGACTGTCTTTTTTAATCTTACACAAAGTCTAAGTTAGACATGAATGATTGGGTTTTTCACCCTTTTCTGGCGTAAAATGCGGCAAAATGAGTCAGCTACGATGTATAATGCGCCAAATGAATGTGTTAGGCGCATTGTTCGTAAGACTCAACACTTTTTAATGTGCCTAACAGTAGGGGGCGTTCTGGGGGCATGTCGCACCACACTTGTAATATAAGACACATATATGAATATGGTTCGGCAAAACTAGGCGCATTACTTCTCGGACAGGCAGTCCTATTTTAATGTGGTCTGCCTGAGCCTGAGGAGTTGAAGAGGAGATAGATTTGCTGTTAGGGAAAAACATGTCCAATATTTCTCAACTTACACCTGTACAATAATAAAAAGTAATTTCTGATAATTATCAAACTATATAAAATTAAATTACTTACATTTAATAAAAAATGTTATCATATAAAATAAATATAAAAATATATAATATCCCAAAAATATAAAAATATCTCCTATAAAATGTATTTAAAATTGAATCTAAAACTAATTTTACATTAAATAACCCACTGATGATGATGATCAGATTTTAATTTTTTTAATTTTCACTACATTAAATTTGAAACTTATTTTTGTTGCTCTCACCCTTTATTCTAGATACAGCCAGAGCCACCACACCACAGGTCTTGCTGGGACCTGTGGTCCACCAGCCAAGATCACTGCCATAGTTTCTATTTACGGACATGCTATTCTAATGACTTTTCTTTTATTTCCAGCCTTTATAGATGTTTGGCGCATTACTTATGCGCCTAAGTTCCATAATGCGCCAAACATACAGAAGAGACACGATAAACTTTAGACACCATTTATGTGCGCACAAAAAACACTTTCATACATTCAGGTGCATTCGACACTGAAAAATACATGAGAAAATGCACTTGGATCCCCCTAGTTTAATACATGTCTCCCTAAGTATTAGACAGTATTAATCAATCTTCCATATAAATCTTTCAGTGTCACAGACACTGCTGATCTGCAGCACATCTGCTTTACGGAAGTGCATGCAGTAATTGGTCATCTAGTAGCACCTCTCTACTGTACAGTGCGGTACCTCATGTTCTGTTTTACTCTTTACATGTTCTACAGTGGTGGCCAAAAGTATTGGCACCCCTGAAATTCTGTCAGATAATACTCAGTTTCTTCCTGAATATGATTGCAATCACAAATTCTTTGGTATTAAAATATTCATTTATTTTGCTTGCAATGAAAAAACACAAAACAGAATGAGACAAAAATCAAATCATTGTTCATTTCACGCAAAACTTCAAAAATGGGCCGGACAAAAGTATTGGCACCCTCAGCTTAATACTTGGTAGCACAACCTTTAGCCAAAATAACTGCGAACAACTGCTTCCGGTAACCATCAATGAGTTTCTTACAATGATCTGCTGGAATTTTAGACCATTCTTCTTTGGCAACCTGCTCCAGGTCCCTGAGATTTGAAGGGTGCCTTCTCCAAACTGCCATTTTGAGATCTCTCCACAGGTGTTCTATGGAATTCAGGTCTGGACTCATTGCTGGCCACTTTAGAAGTCTCCAGTGCTTTCTCTCAAACCATTTTCTAGTGCTTTTTGAAGTGTGTTCTGGGTCATTGTCCTGCTGGAAGACCCATGACCTCTGAGGGAGACCCAGCTTTCTCACACTGGGCCCGACATTATGCTGCAAAACTTGTTGGTAGTCTTCAGACTTCATAATGCCATGCACACGGTCAAGCAGTCCAGTGCCAGAGGCAGCAGAGCAAGCCCAAAACATCAGGGAACCTCCGCCATGTTTGACTGTAGGGACCGTGTTCTTTTCTTTGAATGCCTCTTTTTTTTTTCCTGTAAACTCTATGTTGATGCCTTTTCCCAAAAAGCTCTGCTTTTGTCTCATCTGACCAGAGAACATTCTTCCAAAACGTTTTAGGCTTTCTCAGCTAAGTTTGGGCAAACTCCAGCCTGGCTTTTTTATGTCTCAGGGTAAGAAGTGGGGTCTTCCAGGGTATCCTACCATACAGTCCCTTTTCATTCAGATGCCGACGGATAGTACGGGTTGACACTGTTGTACCGTCGGACTGCAGGGCAGCTTGAACTTGTGGTACACACAAGGACATAGGACAGAGGTTGAGTCAACTTTAATCCATGTCAACTGGCTGCAAGTGTGATTTAGTTATTGCCAACACCTGTTAGGTGCCACAGGTAAGTTACAGGTGCTGTTAATTAAGCAAATTAGAGAAATATCCATGATTTTTCAAACAGTGCCAATACTTTTGTCCACCCCATTTTTATGTTTGGTGTGGAATTATATCCAATTTGGCTTTATGACTATTCTTTTTGTGGTTTTCCATTGAAGACAAATTAAATGAAGATAATAATACCAAAGAATTTGTGATTGCAATCATTTTCAGGAAGAAACTGAGTATTGTCTGACAGAATTGCAGGGGTGCCAATACTTTTGGCCACCACTGTAGGATAAGCTGTTTCTTTGGGCTGTTTCTACTACATTGAATATAACGTATATGACCCAGAAAAGCTCCTGTCCTCAAAATAGAAAAGATTTCCAGCTTTCAGCAGCTCTTTCTGATGTGAAGTGGAATAACTCGCTTTATCTGAATTATCTACTTTAATTTTCTTTAATCTTCGTTCTACATTATGTTGATGACATTTTGAGGCTTCAGAACCAATTACCAGTTTCCTATAGTTATGGTTTCATCGTGCAATGATTGTCCTGGAACCAATTAATATTATATGTTGAGAGACCGCTGTATATTGCAAAGTTTCTTTTTTTGTTGCTTGTACTGTTGGTTTATGGAACGTTGATTTATAACAGCAAGTATGCTTTAAAAATGCTTTTGGATATTTCCTTTTCTAACACAGTTTAGGAAAAAGCGAAGACACCATGTTGGCTTCTGTTGAGCTCCTTATATGAAGTTTTACAATGAACTTAATGCAGTTTTAACTATTGTGCGACCTGTGGGCCACTTCCAAAAGCCTGCTATACATACTCATTTTACACACTGCAATATCAGGATTCAGAGCAGTTCTAAAGAAAGTTTGATTTTGTGTTAAATGTCATCCTTACTCAACCCGATTTACAAAAAAATAATGTTATTTGGTGTAATCAAATAATGAATAGAGGAGAGAATGAGGAATGCTTTCAGTTAATAGTTTGGGGTATATTGCTTGTGTTAGAGAATACATCACTCACCAGCATCTGCATTTTGCTCATAAAATTACTCCTACCTCCCAATTCAAGATAAAATTGCTGCTTTACTAAAATGTTCTGCAGGGATGGGCTGGGATGGTTTATATCAGTTAGTAGGCTTCCCTGCTAGGATAATAGCTTGCCTGACTTCGGCAGTTCATTCTAAATGCTGGATTGTGTGCCACCTTTTGCTGTGCCAGTCATGCTGAGTTAACAAATACCTACTGGTAATACAGCCTCCCACTGGGACTGTAGGGGGGCATTATGCTGCTCTGCTGCAAATTATTATTGCCCTTGTTATAAAAACACATTCTGACTTTCATATCAAGGTAACACAGCTGTTTTTGTAATACCTTGCTGTGCCAGAAAGGGTGACTGTAAGGAAGACAAAATCCTGAACAGACAGCTCATACATATGAAGCTCTAACTAGTGGTGTTCTAATGGCTTCTCATATCAAACTATTCTTTTGTTAACTTCAAGAATGCTTCTTTGAAATGTATTTTTTTTAAATTGTACTAGATTAAAGATGCTGTTTCGATTTTTTTAAATTATTGTATTACAATACTACTGGCCTCATAAAATAAAAAGGCTTAAACTTACCTCTCCTTTCACCATGGATCCGGTATTGCGTTGTCCTCATTCTCTGCCGGCATTCTCGTCTGACATTGCCCGTTCTCATCGGCACTGGGTCCGGTCCCCAGTTTCACGTTGCTGTTTTCCTGGACTCTGGGTCGGCCTGAAATTTCTTGGACGCTGCCCTGGTGTTCCAGCATAACCTTCCTGTGATCCGCCTGGAGACGCCCCTACTCATCTCCTCTGTCAGTGGAGAAATTCTCAATGATCCAATTTGGTTCCTCACTGAGCCTCTGCTCTTGCAAGTAGGAGCGTTTTACGTGCTACCCCGTTCTTCTTCGTCCATACTCCTGGGTCTCCCGTGGCTGCAGTGCCATGTTCCCATGCTCAACTGGCAGACGGGCGAAGTCTTGAGTTGGGGGCCGGAGTGTCGGTCTCGCTGTCTGGTGGCACCTCGCCTGGTGCTTCCCGCTTCTTCTAAAGTGCCATCTAAGCTGTTGGCGGGCCTTCCTGCTCCGTATCAAGCGTTTGCGGACGTTTTATCCAAGAAGCAAGCCGAGACGTTGCCTCCCCATCGCCCGTATGACTGTCCTATTGATCTTCTGCCGGGACGTCTCCTCCACGGGGCAGGGTTTACCCTCTGTTGGTACCTGAGACCTTGGCTAAGTCTACCTATATCAAGGAGAATCTCCAGAAGGGGTTCATACGCAAGTCCTCCTCTCCAGCTGGGGCCGGGTTCTTTTTCGTGGCTAAGAAGGATGGTTCCCTACGTCCTTGCATAGACTACCGAGGGCTCAACAAGATCACGGTAAAGAACCGCTTTCCTCTGCCCCTGATCATGGAGCTTTTTGACCGGCTACGAGGTGCCAAGATATTTACTAAATTTACTAAATTGGATCTGCGAGGGGCTTACAACCTCATACGGATACGTGAGGGTGATGAATGGAAGACCGCCTTCAACACTCGTGACGGGCACTTCGAGTACCTGGTCATACCCTTTGGACTTTGCAATGCCCCAGCTGTCAATGACATATTCCGGGACCTCCTGTACACATGTGTGGTCGTCTACCTAGATGATATTCTGGTGTTCTCTCCCGACCTTGAGTCCCATCAAGTTTATGTACGACAAGTCCTCAGATGTCTAAGGGACAACCGCCTCTATGCCTAGCTCGAGAAGTGTCTGTTCCATCAGCAGAGCCTTCCATTCCCCGGCTACATCATTTCCGACAAGGACAACGCCAACAAAAAAAAAAACAAAATAATTGATAGGTAGAACCAAAACCTAAATACTAACGCCAAAAAAGCAAACCAACAACCTATCCACATAAAACCAAATCATTTTATTAAAGAAAACTAATAAAAACAACACAATTAAATGCACAAAAAAATAACTAGAAAGGTGACATGCAAAGGACACACAACTACTACCACCCAGGTACTGACATGCTAGTAAATTATACAATGATAATAATACATAACTATAAATCAATGCTAAATCAATAGTAAAAATAAGAGCATACAGACCCGGAGGTAGCACCACACACAACCCCAACGTACGTTTCTTCCAACCCTTGGCTTCGTCAGGGGGTAATGAGGCCAAACCCACAACTTCCTTATAAATACCCACTGGCCAATAAAAATAAAGAAACTATAAAAAACTATAATTTGAGACCGTTACCTTGTGTACATAATAGAGCCAAACACGCCACCGCTCAACACGTCGCGTGTATCACGTGCCCGGTGCGACGCCTGCATCCGGCGCGGAACACACTGCGTAATCGAAAGGGGCGTGTATATGCTAAATACAAGAGCCCGACCTTGAGTCCCATCAAGTTTATGTACGACAAGTCCTCAGATGTCTAAGGGCCAACCGCCTCTATGCCTAGCTCGAGAAGTGTCTGTTCCATCAGCAGAGCCTTCCATTCCCCGGCTACATCATTTCCGACAAGGGCCTGCAGATGGACCCTGCTAAGTTTTCTGCCGTCCTACAGTGGCCACGCCCCATGGGTCTCCGAGCCATACAGAGATTCCTGGGTTCCGCCAACTATTACAGGCAATTTATACCACATTTCTCCTCGCTGGTGTCTCCCATAGTGGCGTTAACCAAGAAGAATGCCAATCCTAAGCTCTGGCCACCGGCAGCAGAGGAGGCCTTCACCAAGTTAAAGTCTGCCTTTGCCTCTGTGCCTGTGCTCTCCCAGCCAGATATGGAGAAACCGTTCTTTCTTGAGGACGATGCCTCCTCGGTGGGGGCCGGGGCTGTACTCTCTCAGAAAGGGCCCAAAGGCAAGACCTTCACTTGCGTTTTTTTCTCAAAGTTTTTCTGCCGCGGAAAGGAATTACTCTATTGGCGACCGGGAGTTACTGGCCATCAAGCTGGCCTTGGAGGAATGGCTGTATCTCTTGGAGGGTGCTCGTCACCCGGTCAACATCTACACCGACCATAAAAACCTGTTATATCTCCAAACAGCTCAACGCTTAAATCCACGCCAGGCTCATTGGTCCCTCTTCTCCTCACGGTTTAATTTTCTAATTAATTTTTGCCCTGCTGAACAAAATGTCAAGGCCGATGCTCTCTCCCCTGCTTCGGATGTAACTGGGAACGAACCCACTCCACGGCACATTATCCCTCCAGAACGGCTCATCTCTGCCGCTCCTGTAGACTTAAGACCTATTCCTTCTGGCAAGACATACGTTCGTCTGGCTCTTCGGAAGAAGATACTGTCATGGGGTCATTGCTCCCATATGGCTGGGCACCCAGGGGTGCAGAGGTCTTGCTCCCTCATCTCTCGATTTTACTGGTGGCCAGGTCTAATCCAAGATGTTTGTGAGTTCGTGGAGTCCTGTGCTTCCTGTGCCCGGAACAAGTCCCCTCATCTTAAGCCGGCAGGTCTGCTCCTACCACTGCCGATACCCAGCTGTCCTTGGACCCATGTGGCCATGGACTTTATCACAGATCTCCCTTCTTCCTCTGGTAACACTGTGATCTGGGTGGTTACAGACCGGTTTTCCAAAATGGCTGACTTTATTCCTCTGCCAGGCCTACCCTCAGCCCCTCGCCTTGCCAGTCTATTTTTCCAACACATTTTCCGGCTGCATGGGCTTCCTCGGCACATTGTTTCGGACCGGGGTGTCCAATTTGTTTCAAGGTTCTGGCACTCCCTCTGTAACCAGCTACAAGTGAAACTGGACTTTACTTCGGCCTATCACCCTCAGTCTAATGGGCAAGTGGAGAGAGTTAACCAGGCTCTAAGCTGCTACCTGCGCCACTTTGTCTCTGTGCGTCAGGATGATTGGTCTAATTTGTTACCCTGTCCTGAGTTTTCCTACAACTCCTTAGACTCGGAGTCTACCGGGGCTGCTCCTTTCTTCATTGTCTACGGGCAACATCCCCGCCCACCCCTCCCCCTTTCTGTACCCTCTGAGGTCCCAGCCATGGAGGAGCTGGTCCAGGACCTAACAGCCATCTGGAAGAAGACACACCAGTCTCTACTCCAGGCGTCCGATCATACCAAGGTGCAAGCTGACATTCTCTCCTGGTGACAAGGTGTGGTTGTCGGCTAGATATATCAGCCTTAAGGTTCCCAGCTACAAGCTTGGTCCCCGGTTCCTGGGTCCGTTCGAGGTGCTAAAGCGCATAAACCTGGTGGCATACAAGCTCCTCCTTCCTCCCACTATGCGGGTCCCGAACTCCTTCCATGTCTCTCTTCTGAAGTCTGTCATCCTAAATTGTTTCTCTCGGGTAGTTGCTCCTTCCACTCCTGAGGCCGATGCCACCAATGTCTTTACTGTAAAGGAGATTCTGGATATGAAGACGATCAGATGGAAGCGGTTTTTCCTCATTGACTGGAAGGGGTTCGGGCCTGAAGAGAGGTCCTGGGAACCAGAAGACAATATTCTGGACCGTAATATTATTCAGAAGTTCCTTCAGGCAAGAAAGAGGGGGAGGCCGAAGGGGGGGTACTGTCACGGGTGGTTCTGCGAACCTCATCCCGGTTCGCAGGCACACCCGTGTGTCCCCCGCGAGCGGCGCCACTGCACGCATGTCGGGCAGCGGGCACAATCACTCTGCCGGCCGCCCCCTTTCTACTTATCCAGCTCCTGCTGCAGCTTCAGTCTCCCGGGGCATGTCCCCGCTCCCTAGGGTGCGTGCACGCCGGCTCTGTGAAATTTAAAGGGCCAGCGCACCGGTAATTGGGTATTGCCGGTCGCTGCCCTTATTTAAGCCTGCCCCTTCCTGAGTCTTGTGCCTGATATTTAGTGCCATTCCTTGAGCCTCGTCTGTCTTACCGTGTACTGTACTGTCCAAGCTTCCGTCCCTCGACCACGAACCTCTGCCACCTGTCCTGATCTACTGCCTGTCCCCGACTACATCTACGTCTAGCGATTCTGTACCACGCTTACCCTTGGCTGCCACTGCAAGCAAGTCACGCCAGTGGAAGCGACCTGGTATTTTCCCACCACAGCAAGTCCATCCGCTTTGTGGCGGGCTCTGGTGAAATCCGGGTGCTACTTAGATTCCGCTCCCTGGTGTGGCTTACGCCATCGCTTGCGGTGGTCTAGTGGATCCATTACCATTGTCCGTGAAAAGTTCCTTTTTTTTTCTAATTAATGTACACTCTGCACCTCATCTTGAAAGAAAGAAAAAAAACAGAAATGTAGATATTCTTGCTAATTTATTAAACAAGAAAAACTGAAATATCATATGGTCTTCAGTATTCAGACCTTTTGCTCAGTATTGAGTAGAAGCACACTTTTGAGCTACTACAGCTAGAGATGGGCGAATTTCTCAAAAATTCGGTTCGGTCACTTCGCCGAATTTTCCGACAAAATTCGTTTCGGTCCGAATTACTTCGGCACGAATCACGTTAAAAACAGCTATTTCCAGGCTGCCCAGAGCCTGCAGGGTGCTGTAGAACGTTGTGCCATGCTTAAATATGCAGAGGGAGCTTGGTTTGGTCTTCATACAATGTTGTGTTTTAGTATGACACGCACATGACTGCCGCCGCTCTTAGAATCGCTTCACTATAAAATGCCCTGGGCACTTATGGGGGCAAAACTGACCAAAAAACTGAAGCAGGAACGTAGCCTGATAAAGTCATAGGTAGTTAAAAAAAAACAAAGCTGGAAAAATACAACTGAGAAGCTCATGGCAACATAGTGACAGAGTGTGGAGTACGTGCGGCACCAATCAAGCAAGGCATGAGGTCAGACAGTGGCACAATGAACATTCTGGAATGCTAAAACAGTACCAGCCGCATGAGATGGCAGCAATGACACAGTGCGGAGTCACGGTGGCAGCAGCATGAGGTCGCAGTGGCACCATTACCAAATTCTGGAGCTCGGCAAAAATGGAGTAGCCAAAGAGTGTATCACATGAACAAAGTGTGGAGGGACACTGGCAGGATGCAACAAGCAGCAGCATAAGTCAGACGTGGCACAATGACACAGTGTGGAGGCCACGGCAGCAGCCACTTCAGCAGCATGATGTCAGACCAGTGTCACAATGACAAATTCTGAGGTGGCAAAGAAGCAGAGTAGGCCACAGTGTGGAGGGCACTGGTAAACGGCAGCAGCCACGCAGCACATGAGGTCATACAGTGGCACATGACACAGTTTGGAGGGCACGACAGGACGTCACAGCAGCAGCATGAAGGTCAGAGAGTGGCGACAATGAACATTCTGCAGTGCAAAATAGTATTATAGCCACAGAGCGGCACAATGATGAGAGCGGAGGTCATCGGCGGCAGCAGCATATGAGAGCTCATGTGCCTTGTGGGCCACAATGACCCCAGAGCGAGTGGAGGTCGACTGACAAGGAGCAACAGCATGAGGCAGAGAGATGCGCACCAATCGACAATTCTGCAGGTGGCAAAAACACAAGTACCAGTGTCCGCATAGTGTCACAATGACAACAGTGTGGATGTCACTTCGGCAACAGCAACAGCGCAGCATTCAAGAGCACATAGAGTGGCACAATGACAGAGTGTTGAGGTGGTGGCAATACCATCCCTGGTAAAGACGGTGGTAAGCAATGGAGAAACTATCAGCAGATGTGTGGCATCAGCGCGGTGGCGGCATCAGTAATAGTGCAAGCAGGTAGTTTAACCAGACTGACGCCATAAGGAAGACAATTGTATGTGTGAGATATCCTGGCCGAGACATGTAAAATCTACCACTGCCATGATTCATCTTGACAAAGGTCAGTTCGTTGGAGTCGATTCACTTATCTCGTGAGCGACAGTCGCGGGTTCTCCATCTGGTAACGATGGTCCCTCCTAACGGCCTGGCAATGAACAACGCCCTACTGGTATAGCAAGCATGCTAAGCTGCTGCGTGCAGGACAGCGTCTCCACTGTTCAAACTCGGCGCAAGTATTGCGATCCTAACTATTACATGCTGCAGTTCTGGCTGCCAGTAGTCCAACGATCTTCTAACTGGGAGTGGCAGAGTGCTAGTCCAGTCACTAGATAGATGTCCACAACCTAGTAGGAATCTGGATGCTCACATGTCCTGCTGCTGCATGGCTGAGTGACATGGCCACCTCCCTCACAAAGGCGTGTGAAGAAGCTGCTCATTAGTGACATCCCACGACATTAGGTTATTCTGCTGATGAGGAGCTTTTACTGCTCAGTACCAAACCGCTCACCTTCACCCTCCTAGCATGCTGGCGACGGTGCAGGCTAGTAAGCGTGAGCGACATGAGAAGTAAACCCCATCGTCGCGGGAAAGCAAAGTATTTACGTGTCAGAGGAGGATCTGAAGTGCCAGGGGCACAATATGCAGGCGACTCAACTGATTACTGGAAGGATTTCCCTATAGTTATTTAGTTTGTCTTCCATCCTCAATAGCTGGAAAAAGGCTCACCCATGTTTGGACGCGGGTAGCGATGGGTGCTTCAATAGGTGGAGGAGACCAGATAAGTCATCCCTCTGCCGGAAGGCTGAGGCTAGATCGGAGTCCAATCTTTTTTCACTTTAGCCAGTGGCCTAAATAAGCATCTAGCGGGTAAAGACATCACTGTCACTAAGTGCCTCCGAGCTCCCTGCCTCCATTTCCACTGTATTACATTGCCACAGGTGCTTGGGAAGTCATCTCCTTTCTCTTCCGTCATCATTCATTCCACCTAATCCTCACTAGCTCTCGCTAGCATATTCCTCTCTTCCTCTCTTGTCACCTGGTAGAAAATCCACTTTTCAGGTCACCAGAGACAATGCTCTGCCCATGTCTCCTCCTCCTCCTCCATTCAGTCTGGCCAGCGCGGAAGGCATATAGTGGTACGCGTACGAGAGTAGTATGATCGGCCTACATTTCGAATATATCTCCAGCCCCCCTTCCCAGAGCTAGATTTTTCTCAGCATCATGTTCGCAGGACATGAAGCAGTAGAAGATGACGTATATTCATAAGAACGATTGCCTGCGACTGTTGACTAAATTAACGTAGTCCTCCTCGAATGGCCTCAACAAACGGCAGTGTCACTGCATGAAGCTGCCACTGGCTGACATCAAATGTATACATCAGGGGAGTACTCTACTTCTGCCAAGAGGTGTTGAGAAAAGAGTAATAGATCATCAAAAAATTCTAATGCTCTTCTCCGTTAGTTCATAACAGAGTCGGTTTAGCGTGGGATCAACAACTATGTGCATGCTGGAACATTCCAGCGGTGGAAACATCGCATATCAATGCGTGTTACGGGGGGAAGAGCGTTCTGGTCCGCATGCATTACTCTGCAGGATGGTGTTTCTTGCTTGATATCGAATGGATATTAAGTAGTGCAATGCACATGTTTTCCTTGGACATTTTCAGATAAAGTCTGAAGCATCGTGAGAGACAGATTTCTTCAGAACATTTTTTACGAACAGATTGAGAACACGGTGCGGCCAGCATGGCGGCATGGACATCTCCTACCCGTTTGCAAGTAGCGCGACACCATGATTTCCTCCGCATTGGTCCGTTGATTTGGCGCCCAACCCATGGTTCCGATTTAGGCAGTGTCGGCGAGAAGCCACTACATCGATTTGCTTGCTGCAATAATTGACCGGAGTCAGTTCACTCTCTCTGTGTGACTTCGTACGGCCTCAATGCAAGCTAAGGTGTTACAGAACTGCTGTAGACACCGCTGTGCCCTACACATTGTGGTATATGTGAGCAGTACTATGTGGAGTGCTAGATGGTTGGTGAGGTGAGGAAGGGCGGGACATTTGCGGCATAGAGCAGTACATTTTTTGAACAACGTGGAGTGATGAAAGCGGCTGTCTCTGATCGCAATGTTTGTTGGTCAGTGCCACTGGGCAGGAAGCACTATTGCACTCGCCAGTTTGGTAGAACCGTAATGCAATGTACTGGCCCTGACCGGTGTAATTTTATCGAGTTAAGGCTTCTCAGACTCCGCAGATTTGGCTGGCCTATGGCTCTACCCTTTGTGAACAAACCGTTAAGGCTCAAGAACTGACCAAGCTTTCTGTTCTACATATTATGAGTCTGTGACCTTTTGCCTTTTTGGAAAAAGAAATTACGGCTTAACTCGTCCATCTCGCAACCGCAGCAAGGCCATTATGTCTCTGAATGGATGCAGAGTCCACCATTTGGAAGAGGGTAGGGACTAGTGCATTACCTGAACTACATTGGACACAGGATCACGGACACTAGCTCACCTTAGATGTATGGACGCAAGACTGCTTGTCACTTACAATCGCAGAGCTCTCGAACGACTGGCTAGTGCCGCCATGATGTTTAACTGAGGACAGAGCATCTGACGGAATGGTCAAAGGAAGAACAGAGGCTTTCTGGCAAGGATAGGTGGAGGCCTATGACTGGCTGAAAGTGGCATGCGTGCTGCCTCTGCGCGTCGTTGCTAGGAGCTTTTAGGCTGTCATGCGGCGAGTGATGGATCCACTGCACATCTGAGACCACACATTCGTCACAGGTCATGCATCACTCGTGATTGATGACGGCTGCAGTGTGTTTGGGACGCAGGCCATTTGTATGTGACCTGACTGTTATAGCAAAACGGCACTTAAATAGTGCCAACTAGGCTGGTGCACTTTTCTTGCCTGCCATCTAAAATATCTACATATAACCCATATTCAGGGCTCCTCTATTCAGGTTTCTTAGCGAAAGAACTGCGCGAGAACAGCACCGGCATCGAGTAGCTTTGATGTTATTAACGGTAGGCAAGAAGCAACTAGCCTCCGGCTACATGAGTAACTTACATCAGCGCAGATCGCCAATATAGTCGTATATGAGGAGATATTTAGTCAGCAGAGGCTCTACTCCGTGGCCGCTACTGTCTTGGACGATGCGAAGCTGTGTTTTCGTACCCCGAGGCCGGTCTTGCTTATCGCCGACCTCACATCGATTCTGTTTAGGCCTTGCTGACTTCACAGGCCAACACCAATCCCCTTGCTGGCTGGCGCCGTACAGCCTGACGATGCGCAATGGCTGACGCCTCATCTCCTGACAGAATGATAGGAAAGCGAGCCCTTGCTTCACCATGCTCCCAATCGGTCGGTCTACATCATCACTAGTTTTGTGGTTTCAATCTCACCATACTGTCCTTCATCACCGTGTTCTTGGTAAGCTCAGAGGCTGACCTCAGTCACCACAATGACCTCCATGCCAACTGCTCAGCCAATCTAATTTAGCTATCTTTTTTGCCGCCTACTGGCAAGAAGCTGGGATTATTGCCCCATTCTTCGCTGCAAGATAGCTGCTAGACTTCACTACTCTCACAAGTTGTTCATCCTTCGCTATATAGTGGACTGGCTGAAGCCCAGACTCACATAGTAGATCCATGACTGAGTAACTGATGGGGACAAAGGAGCTGGTTTAGCGGTGAAGTGACCAGGTTGGAGAGGAGCCGCTGACCCGCGTCCCCACAGCGCCATGCCCATAACTAAGAATGTTGGTGTCTAAGAGGTTCCCATCCAGACTCTTCGTGGCTGGGGTCTGTCAGCATAGTCATCTGGGAGGGAAAAGAGGATGACTAAGTCAACATCCAATGCAACATACTCACATATGGCAGTTCTAGCAACACACGGTATTCCGCTAGTATGAACAGGCAGGCTAGTTGTGGGCGCGACGGTCCACCGATGTGAAAGGCCTGAGCAAGCTGCGACGAATTATCCGCTCTAGTTGCTGTGGCTGCGACCTGGGCCCGTTTCAGAAATGTTTGTGCCAGCTGCCGACGTTATCGCGATGGCAGAGGTCCCCTGCCACCTAATCAATCTGTCTGTACATATCATTGTTTAGTTCTAATAAAATGTATCGACACCTGTTTGATAGAAAGCTATTCTGTAAATATGATAAATAATACACCTGCCTTGATGTTTTTGAACACATCCAAATTGAAGAGACCCAAGTTAGAAAAGTTTGGGTAAAGCCTTTGGATAATGAAATTGGCGGCTCTCACCAAATGGCCAGTAATGTAAATTTATACTTGTATCTTCGTTTACAAGAGCGACTGTGTCGTTTTACTAAATGGGATAATGGTAAAGCACCTACAGGCTTAATTACCTTCGCTGGTGCTAACACAAAAAAAATGTATAATACTTTTGTGCAGGGTGTTGAAAAGAGCAGGTTTTAGTTTTCTGTCAGCACAGCAGCAAAACACACGCTTAATATAACCCTTGTGAATGTAAATTTCGGCAATAAATGAGCCACCACAAACTAGAAGCTGTTAGTAGCGTGTTACAGTATGATAATTTTTCTACGAACATCACACAAAGATAAAATGTTAATCTAACCTTGCTTGTGGAATAGAGCTACCAAAAATAAAATATTATATAAATTTTAGGGCAGTTAGATAAAAGACAGAGGTTATTTTGTCAGCACAAGCATCAAAACAACGCTTAATTAACCCCTAATGTAAAATGCTGCAGATAAAATTTGAGCCACCTTTTACATATAGCTCGTGCGGGGGGGGGCAATTACGTAGGTAGCTTTGTCTAGCGTGTTAGCAATGTGTATTTTTCTACCCACAACATCATAGAAACATGTAATTAACCTTTGCTTGTTAATTACTACCCCTAAAACAATACCACACAACTATCTACTCCATTTAGGCCTGGTATGACACAAAAGTACGGCTTCTCTTATCCTTTCTGTCAAGCCAGCAACCATACAAAAAACAACACCCGCATCAAGACAACAAACACAATCAACCCGAGCTTGCAAATAGTTAACACCCTTGGCGATGTTAAACTCCTCGCAAAATAAAATCGATGAGCACCAACACACTAGATCCTAGCTTTGATAGCGTCCGCGTCTCAGGCACAAGATGCCGCTAATTTCTCTACACCCCCCACAACAAGAGATATAAAATACAATTGTCACATCTAACCTTCTTGCCGCCTTGTGATATAGCGGAACACCACCCCACAAAAAAAAACAATACAAACTATAATCTATTGGCCCACTTGCAATCAACAGAACAGTTATCACATTTTCTATGTCAAGCCACAACCACCACAAAAGCCAAAACGCTTCTCTAATATAACTCCCTGAGATATGTAAACAATTGACGCAATAAGTAATATGAGCCAACCAACAATGCTAGTAGCTTTGTCTAGCGTTATAGGCAATAGTAGTAATTGTCTCATCCGCCCAGCATCAACAGAGAGAATAGAATATATTGTAGAATATAACCATATATACACAGGGGACTCTTTGGCATACCAAAAACAAAAAAATATCATATTATGTGCGTTGAATAACAAGCAGCGTTTTCATTTCTGTCTCCAGCACGAGCCCATCCCCAAACAAATCAGCGAGCGCTTAATTTTAAACGCTGCCCTAAAGGATTAAATTTAGGCTGTCAATTAGAATGGAGCCACCCACAAAAATAATTAGCCTTTGTAAGGCTGATGTTACAAGTGGTCGTAATTTTATTTCTCACGGCCATCTACAACAAGAATATAAATGTTAATAACGCTTTGGAGCTGAATTAGGCTATACCAAAAAAAATATAATATATTTGGTCGTTAGAAAAAGGACGTCATTATTTTTGGTCTAGCACACCTCGCAAGACAAGAACGAACTGCTTAATTAACACCCTGATGTGAATTGGTGCGGCAATAGAATTGAGTCAGGACCTTCTAAAATAAGTGGTATTTGAATAGTATAAACGGCGGTGTATTCTTTAATTAATAACAACTTAGGACTGGCTTTAGATCCCACTGAATAATTGAATGTCATATCGCAGCTGTGCGATGACAGCATCACATGGATTGTACAAGAGTCCAATATACACCGCGAAAAGAATCAGAATAGACACATTCAGAGACATCTCCCTGAGACCATAGACTATGAGACACCCCACCAAAATCTCGGCTGTGTAAAATTCATTCTCTCAAAAGACGCTTATACACTACAACCCTCCACCTGCTACGCATAGCCCAGCTACCTTTGTCGCCTGTCATACAGTGAAGATTTGTGATGCTCCGCTAGCGAGCAGCGGTCGCTCGTCATTAATAAGTGTGCGGTGACGTGCAGCAGAATGCCCGCCAGAGGTCTCTGATTGGTCATCTCCTGTCACATGTATAGCGAGGCGGATGCCCTATCTACCGGTCATCGCCAGAGTGCTTTGCTTCATTGTACTACGCGCATGATTGCATTGCGCCAGTGCCATTTTATTGCATAGAATAACACTACTTACGTAGTCCGCCGATATTGCACCCAAATTATCGATATTTCGTTTACGAACCAGAGAAGTTTCCCTGAATCTAAACGAATTCCCCCACTTCGTTAAAAATCGATTCGCACAGTTTATCTCTAACTACGGCCATGAGTCTCTTGGAATGAATTTCAACTAGTTTTTGCACACCTTATATTTGGCGAGATCTAATTCCGCATTCCATCATATGCAGGATCACCTCAATCTACAGTTGACCCTTCCAGTTGTATGGATGGAGTGAACGTTTGGTGAATCAAATCAGTTTCAAAGGTCTCTGCACAAGATGCTTAAAATATTGGAGATTTAGGTCCAAGGGCTCTGTCTGTGGGATCAGTTCCAAGAAATGTTTCTACTTAGAGGATTGTTCTGAAGGCAGGATATAACATCTGTTACTTGAGACCAGCATCATCTTCCTTAACTACAGACAACTCTTGGAATGGGAAATAATTAGAATCTATATGTGAATTGGAGAAAGCACTCGTATTCCACGTTCCTGCAGCTGGAAAAATCAACCCGACTATTATCGCATGATTGCACTTGTCAGGGGTGCACGATCCCACAGGGTTATAGAGAGTCGAAATAGGAGATAATCTCACCACCATGATTTCACTTTGAGTTGTAGGCTTGAAACTGTATATGGCCTGGTTTCTATCTCTCATATCGCTTATTCAATAACACGCTATAGTATAATTCTGGATGAGATGATGTCTATGTTTAGACGTAGGATGATGTGGATTGTTGAGTATAGTGGAGTGGTATTTAAGTTTTTAAATTTTCATTTTATTATGTATACTGAGTAACAGGCTATCTGTCGCACACTGTCCATAAAGCCCTTCAGACTCGGTGGAGTACTGCATTGATAGTTTGACTATGTGTAGATACTTTCTAAATATCCGCCATCTCCATACTTCTTTCTCTTGAGATCGCCACATTCTGGTGGTCTTCCTTTACTTCATGCATCAAACAACGCTCATGTGCCACTTTTCTAGTTGTGCTAGTGTTCCAGTCGAGAGAGTTGTGTCATCCCAAAACATATCTCGTTTTAAAGATTATTAGACCACGTTGCTCTAAGAACCTTTGAGTCTGAAGAAATTACGATTTATTCACTGGAATTGCTCGGACTATTTTCGTCTGGTTCTCCATTGCATTTCACTTAAACTCTTCAATAGATTCTCAGTGTTCTGACTTGTATCTATATCTCTTGACTTGGGCCTTACATAAGCATGTTAGTGCCTTCTATCAATGTCCAATCTGTGTTAATTTAAACACAGCTGGACATACAATGAAGCGATAAGTAACCATTTCAAAGAGTGAGTCAGAAGAAATGATAGCTAATGTGAGTAACTATGATCTACTACACAAAGGTAATAGAATAATTATAAACCGACCAATGGTGAAATTCATTTTCTGTAGTATAGTAAATTGCAAACAATTATATACATTGTTTCAGTATTTTCTTTCAAGGATGGGGTGCAGAAGTGTTACTTAAATTCACAAAAAAAAAAAGGGTCGAATACCTTTTCGTTACCCACATGGTAGATGTCCTAACTGGTTCCTTCATCTTACAGTCGGTCTATTTTGTTTTCCTTAAAGGGGGTTGTACTTCGCTACAAAAAATTTAGGCTGTTCACATTGTAGGGTAGTAAAAACAAATAATGTACATTTATGGCCAGAATTAATATATTGCTTTGGTTTTTTGTTAAGGATATACGAGATGAAATAATCACCAATCTGGTAGTACACTGGCTATTTTTCGTTGTCTCCTCAGATAACAACTGACGCTAAAACATCTCTGCCCCTCATGCTGTTTGTTCGTATTGATAGCATGAGTGTCGGCTACATCAGCACAGGTCGACTCGGAGGCCTAGCCTCTGTGCTGCTATTATGGGCATTAAAAAGACTTTGATTTATCTAATAGTAGAACACTCTATTAGGGGCTATTTTGTTGAGGGATCAAGATAAAAAAGTCTAGCTAAGCATTTTCCGAAACCTTCTGAGCTGAATTTACTAATTAAGGCAACTGAAAACAACAGAATTGAAATACACCATGGAGCGTATGTCAAATCACAGTCAGTCATGAACCAGGAAGCAGTAAAGAGTATTTCATATCATATGCAGTCCTATTAAGAACCTGTAGGAACCACTCCTATATAAGAGTCATCCTTGCCGCTCCTATCTGCTTCTCCATCTATACTTTCAGGACTGTGGACAACTTCATTAAATATCTCATGGATGTATGTTTCAGACTTTACACTGGTGATAATCCAAATCACGCTCTGGCCTGGATGTATACGGGTATGCCATAAATCAAGCATTTTGTTGAAATGTTGTAAAATTTACTGCTTCAAAAATGGCTCTCCACAAAAACACTGATTAAGAGGCGAGTTATTATGAGAAGCGTTTTTAAAAAAATACTCCTCGTATGCCCAAGTGTTGACTATGGATTTCCAAAAATTGGGCTCACTATTTATGCCCTGTGAAGAAGAGAACACATTCATGTGATGACATGTTATATTTTTACATTGTATATTATTCCCAGATGAAATTTAAGATTTTGATAAACGGAGAGCGAGTGCTATCTATTTGGGGCCAAATTTCCAGTGCATAAAACATTCTAAAAAACAGCCCAAACATGTCGTATGAACATACCCTTACTCTCAACTTCCCAGAAATCCAGTATATCTTTCATCCAAACCCTCCTCCATGGAGATAACTGAAATTATTTATTTAGGTATATAAATAGGTATACAGTAATATAATTTGAACTTTCCACCACCCAACTCAACAACTTTAATAGGTTTATCTATCGTGGTAAGTGGCCATACACTTTACCCAGTCTCAAAATTCCCCTGCCTTGAGATAATCTTTGCTTAAATCCTGTCCTTCGAACCACACATGTATAGCCTTTACCACCATTCGCCGCCACCACCTGAAAAACATTTCTTGAATTTGCTCTTTACTTTGACTCTACAAAAATGTTGGACATCCTTCTCTGTGTCTTCCATCTTATTCTCTTGCTTCCCTGCAATGAATCCTGAACTCTGCTGCAGTTAATCCACCTTGTCATTGTTACTCCTCTGCCTCTTCCCTCTACTAGACCCTTTACTGGCTATCCATTGCCCGAAAAAAGCCAGTTCAAACTATCTTCTCCGATATACAAGACTCTGCATAACCTGTCCCCCTGCGTACATCTCTGAATTAATCTCCCAATGCCACCCCTGATGCAATCTCTAAATCTAAAATTGTTCTCTCCTATTTCATTGTCTGCTTTCCATATAACAGCCTCCAAGACATGTATTCCCTATACTCTGTAACACATAGGGGTCTCACATACCATACATCAAGCTCTCTTGAACCTTTAAAAAGTAACCCAAAAACAAACTCTTCAGGATATCTACAACCTACAATAACCGTTGTGCCACTACTCTCCAATACATAAAGCTCCTTTCCTCACCATCTATCTTTTTCCTATTCCTTGGAGATTATAAACCCCTGTGTGCAGGATCCTCTATCCATCTTTAGCAGTTTGTTGTGAATTTATTGATATTTTTGTACTTGTTTTGGTTGTATGTGATGTATTTACACTCTTGTTGAATGCAGAGTGATCTGAAATTAATGGTGTGTTATAATACATAATCATAATACCAAAGAAAACATTCATGTAGAAAATGCTAGAAGTTACATGCTTTATGCAAATTACAAGATTTAAATATAGTATATATATTTCGGGCGACATGTATGATCGGGAGTTGCGCCCGATTTCTGGCGTAACCTGCGCCTCACCGGTCCAAATCCACTGTCGGACGCAGAGATGCGCTGTTAGGCGCAACCTTCGCCACTTTCGGATGCGCCTAACATGAAGGGCGTGCAATGGGCGCAGCGTGGGTGTTCTGGGGCAGGACGATCCACATTCGAATACTCCGATGCATGTATGAATGCCGGTCGGCAAAGTGAGGCGCATTACAGCTCCGACAGGCAGACCTAGTTGAATGTGGTCTACCTGAGCCGGAAGAGGCGAAGTGAAGCTAGAACGTAATGGAATGGGGCAAAATGTGCTCTATGTCGACTGTTACAACAGTACAATTCTAAAAATGAGTTGTCTATAAAATTATTTCATTAATAAAGATAAATATCAAAGTTGTCTAAAAACGATTAAATGTATTGAAAAAGTTGATCATTTAAAATTAATGGAAAAATATGTAAGATCGCAAAAGAAATAAATCTCAGCTCTCAGCTCCGTGAGACATGGAGTATGATTAGGTGTAAAACATTATCTTAAAAAGAGCTAAAACGTTCTAAAACATACATCAATCAAATCACTAACAACGCGTTTGTTGCCGTGACCGGCGCAACATCAGGAATTGGGATATAGAAAATTGGCGGGAAAGACAGTAATTCGAATTCTGTAAGTGCTTCTCATTGATCGGCAGAAACCAACCGAACAGAATAGGAGCGACAGTGAACCATTATAACCTATGGAGTAGTATTGACCAATCAAATGAAAAGGCGGGACAGTTCAAAATACAGTAAAAAATGAAGAAATGAGCTGATTGGTTGAACTAGCGGGGGCTTGGCTATCCCGGCCAATCAGAGTGTGAGCTACTTTGTCCCATTGTAGTCTATCTAAAGATTGGGGCAATGTAAGGGGGACTTTATACCGCAGGGGACTTTATACCGCATGTATGAGCGCACCTTGGGCGCCGACATAAATGAGGCGTAGTTTTCACTAAAAATCCCGTGAAAACGGGCGCTCCGATGCGCCGATCTTCATACATGTCGCCCTTAGTGTATAGCTTTGTGACTATGTATCAGCTACATATTAGACAGTCTCTCTGAGCCATTCAAAATTATATTAGCAAATAAATCAGTACAAGATGTTCAACATAAAAGTGATTAAAAGTCAGAAAGAAAGTTTATCACCTGCATGATGTTTGTCAAAACTAGGGCCAGACTCATATTGGAGACAGAAAGGTATAAATAAAAGCTTTGTACTTCTTTCTTATTTGTAGAAAAAGACATCCACATGCTATAGACTGATTTACTGCTGCTAAGCAAAAAATTACAAAACTGAACATGAGGTTCTTAGTTACAATTTTATTAAAGTCTATAAGTCCACTTGCTACTCCAGGGCAGCCTCTTATAAGTGATCCCCCTTTCTAATAAATATAGCTCTACATGTTGACCACCGGCTCAGCAACAACAATTCCAGCAAATTGAATGACCCAGTGGCCCAATAATACCCTTGTTATCAGACTTAGCCACTTACCTTTGGGTCTCATTACCTCACAAGTAAAGCTTCAGAGCAATATTGGTCACCACACCCAAAAAAAAAGATCACAAACACTTACCTTGCCATGTGCTCCTAGCAAGCAGATTGAGAAAAAAAGGTAGTGACCCTTATATGGAATACTGCTAATTTAAAACGCCTTCTACAAATACAAAAACTATGTGGTAGACATGACTTGCATACAGCTTTGGGTATAAAGTACAGCAGTATACATAGCTCCACAGACTACATTAAATTTAGAAGCAAATCAAATCAATTCCTAATACTGTGCATATCCATGATGGTCTACTGTATGGCGGAGCTGCAATGCTAGACAGAACCTATGGAAAAGACAAATCGGAAAAAAACAGACTGTTTTTCTAATCCTGAATAACTACTTTAACAGATGAAGTGTAAAAGCCGGAAAGGGGTCAAGAAAAAAAAAAGCACTTGAAGGGGGGTCTTGAATGAATTAAAAAATGTAATACATTTCGTACAACTTTTAGAAGTCTGCGCACCTGAAACAGTAATCTATACTAGCTACGAGCCACCACTTTTTGGCCTAAATTATAGTAAATATACTAGCTGTCAGTAGGCTCCTCCACCTCAAACAAGCTACACCCCTTTTAAAAAATATGTAACTACAGCATAAAATTACCAAAATCATGTTAATTTTTAACACAATTTTTAAATGCCAGAATACTAGCATGTATCAAATCATAATCATTCTGATTATCATTGGTAAGCAACACCATATTACTAAAGACATGTATTCTACCTCCTCTCACCATTCACCTTTCAAAACTGATGCAACATAGTGCAGTACAGTGAGGTGTTTTCTTTTCAATAAAAACACCTTATTATACCTTCAAAAAGTAAATACCACATAGCATGCCAAGATTTTTACCCTACTCTAGGTTTTGCCTTTATAGCTCTTTGGGTCAATCTCGCTGTGCACTGAGCAATACAGCATACAGCTGCTACATCATCAAAAACTACACTTTAGCTTGCAAAAGATGAACCCTCACTCAGGTTAACAGAAAAAATTAAAAAGGTAATTAGTCACAGAAAATAACACTGCAGCGCAAATTTAAACGGGAATCATACTGACCTGCAGAATATCGATAGCATGTAATTTTTGCCAAACGGTAAACGCTATAAAAGCAAAAACTTAAAATATATGGTGCAATGACATTTTTTTTTTTCATGTTACACCAAACAAAGACTTTTGGGTTGCTTTTCCAGTACATTATATGATATAGTCAATGGTACCAAGAAAGGCCTCCAACATCTATGTAGACAAAATATAAAAAGTGATGGCTATTGGAAGGCTATGTTCTATGTAGGATACCTCAGGCCCCAGGAGAGATTTCATGTTATATAAATCTTACTGCTCCACTTTAACAGAAGAATTCACAATGAAATTATTTTTTATTTAAAACAATACAATAATACTGAGCATTTTGACCTTGACCTTCATAGTTTTTCTCATTACCTTCAGTTATAGCCAAAGTGGTAACTAACCTGACAAGTAAAGATTTAGAGAGGTCACACATCAGTGGTTTGTATACTGATCTGAGTTTTAACACTTTAAACCACAACACAAAAGTAAAATCAGTTAAATCTATATCAGTTACATTACAAATCTCATAGAGATTGTTATAAACATTTCAAACTTGGAAAATCTGCCTACATATTACGCAATACATGAAGATGAACAAGTAACATATCATTGTAAGAAAAAGCAAATGGTCCGTGTGGAACTACTTGGATTTCTGCATTGAGTACTATAGTTAGAGATGGGCGAATCGATTCTAATGAAGTGGAATTCGTTTAGAATTTCAGGAAAACTTCGGTTCTTACGACGTCGAAGTTTGGGGTACTGCGGTGAACGAAGTGTGCTTTTGATTGTAAAATGGATGCGTCACATGGCGTAATGGGGCAAAGCACTCTGGGGAGGAAGAATGGAATAGCCTGCATGACATGTGAGAGATGAAGCCAATCAGAGGACCGGAGGGATTTTGTGACGTCACCGCACTATATAAGTCGGGCGCGACGCCGGGAGCTCACACACTCCTCTTCAATTACTGATCAGGGAGGTGCTGCCGCGGCTGATTTTGTGATAGCTCTCACTGAAGAAAAAAACTGATTTTTATTATAGCGATTTCTGTGGGGTGTTCTGCTTGTCTCAGAAGATGTTCTCTTAATGGTTCTATTCTGATTTTTTTTGGGTATTGGAATTGAAATCAGTGTGCGTCCACTGCAGTGCATATTACATTCATTATCAAGTGGGATTAAAGCCAGTTCTGTTGTATTCATTTAAAAGATAACAGCGTTTTTACATACAAATACCACTTCATTTTGGCTGCTCAATTCTATTGGCGCAATTTACATCCAGGGTTATTAAGCGTTGTTTGCTGGTGTGCTGAACACCAAGAAAAACCCCGTTCATTTTCAGAACGCCAAAATAATATACATGTTTCCTGTTGCATAATTCATCAAGCGAAGGTTAATTTCAATTGTATCTCTTGAATGTGTGTCGTAGAAAATACGCCAATTGTAAACACGCTACAAAGCTAATAGTTTGTGGTGGCCCAATTGTTTTGGCGCCATTTTACATCCAGGGGTTAATTAAGCGTTGTTTGGCTGTGTGCTGGACCAAAAAAAATGTCATTTTCAATGCCAAAATATATACATTTTCTCCTTAGGCATAATTCACAAGCGAAGGTTAATTAACAATTTTATCTCTTGTTGTGTGGCGTTAGAAAACACGCAATTGTGTCACGCTACAAAACTACTAGTTTGTGGTGGCCCAATTGTTTGGCACAATTTACATCCAGGGGTTAATTATGCATTGTTTTTGCTGGTGTGCTGACCCAAGAAAACCGTCATTTTCAACGCCTAAATATATACATTTTCCTGTAAGCATTATTCACAAGCGAAGGTTAATTACAATTTTATCTCTTGTTGCTGTGGCGTAGAAAACACGCCAAATTTGTAACACGCTACAAAGTACTAGTTTGTGGTGGCCCAATTGTTTGGCGCAATTTAATCCAGAGGTTAATTAAGCGTTGTTTTGCTGGTGTGCTGACCCCAAGGAAAACCGTTCATTTTTCTAAGCCAAAATATATACATTTTTCCTGTAGCATAATTAAAAGCGAAGGTTAATTACCAATTTTATTCTTGTTGTGCGGCGTAGAAAAACGCAATTGTAACCACGCCCCACTCTACAAAGATACTAGTTTGCGGTTGCTCAATTCTTTTACGCATTTACATCCAAGGGTTAATTAAGTGTGTACTCAGTAAAAAGAACTTTGCTTTCACGCCACAGATTGGGGCGGGGAAAAAATTCTGATGCATAATTCATATAGAAGGTTAATTAAGCACATGTTTGTGCTTTTGATATTAGTAAAAATACAACAGAGTTTTTAAATGGCACAATACACAGTCAATATTTTCCTGCATTGTGTGGAGCGAGCAATTTATTATCCAAGGGTTTTTTTTTTTTAAAAAAAAAAACACCCAAGCTTCTTAGTGGGATCATTTGGCGTCAATACAGGGTGTGTATTTATCATATTAAGGATATCTTCATCAAACAGTGTTCTGCTTCCTTCCCCCTTTTTATACATTTTAGAACAAACAGTTTGTCAGACGAGAGGTGGCAGGCTCTCACCTGCGAGTGGCAGAGGCACAAAACATTCCAGGCCAAGGTCCACCGCACAGGCAGGGGTAGTGCAGCAGGTAACTCGGTGCAGGCCACAAATGCCGCTGTAATCTAGCGGCCGTGTGTTGTTCTGCTAACCCCTTGATTCTTGATTGGTTGACTAGGTCATCCACTTCCTCCAGATCGAAATCTGACCATCCCCAGCAAGAGTCATGTGGGAACGTCAGACCAACAAACACATTAGTTGGCATGGCCGGGAGGCGGTCAGCGGCCTCAGCTGTCCTCACCGCCTCTGTTCCCATCGGTTCCTTTAGAGATTACTATATGTGGGTCTGGGCTCAGCGCCACTTATTATAGCGAGCATGAACAATTTGAGGAGGGCAGTCAGCAGCTACTTAGCAGGTGAAGGAATGGGGCAATATCCCCGGCTTCTTGAGTAGGCGGCCCAATGTATAGATGTGGAGAGTGGCATGGGGAGGTCATGTTGTGAGGGGTTCAGCTCTGCATACCAAGACGGTGGATGAGGACAGCAGTGACGATTGAAACAATATAGATGATGATGTAGCCGACACACTTGGGAGCTGGGTGAGGTAGGGCTTCATATCGTCAGGAGAAGAGGGCGTTCAGCTTGCGCGTCAGGCAGCGGGCAGCCTGCAAAGTGCGTCGTGTGGCGTGAGTTCAGCAGGATAGCAGCAGTGTGAGGTAGGAGCCATGCGGCCACGGGGGTAAAAAACCCGCTTCGCAGGTCCAAGAAAGTAGAGGCACAGGGGCTCAGCGAGCACAGCGGCAGCAGTTGTACTCAGTGCGGAGGCGTTGGCGGTAAAATTCGATTCTCGGCGGTCGTGGCAGTTCTTTGCTAAAGATTACCAGAGGAAGAAAACGTATTTGGGGACTACATGTTAGTTTCTAGTAAACAGAAAGTGAAGCCGTAGGCACAGGGAGCTAAATGTTGGCACCCAGGCCCTCGCGTCAAACATAAAGGCCAAGCGTACACCCATCCGGTGGCAATGGGGTGATAAACGTCGGCTCAGCATTGTGGTGGTCCATATGCAAGCCCGCATAGAAAATCAGCAAAGCACCAGCGCACATGGCCAAGCTATGCTTATGCAGCCTGTAAAAGGGACATCAACATCATAAATAGGCTGCTTGGCTAGAGCTGGGTGACGCATTATGATTAAACTTCCGGCTCCAGATGCTACCTGCTATGCTAATATGGCCGCCAGCAGTCCGATTAAGGTGGCGATTGCAAGCAGACAAACCACAATGCGTACAACCATCCTAAAGTAGATGCAGGCAAGACTGACCGTAGGACTCTGGCACATCATTTAAGTTGCGTAACATGACAGTACCTCCCTTTCCCAAAATGGTGGACTTGCAACCGTTCAGAGATAATAAAGGCTTCTGTGCGAGCCGAGAATACGGAGAGAGTTCAAGCCGTAATTTCTTTTCCAAAAAGGCAGTACCAGACTTCATAAATTGTAGAAAAACAGAAGGTGGGCCAGTCCTTAAGCTTATCGGTTTGTTCCAAGGTGCACTGCAGCGCGGACGTCTGGAGCTGTAACTACAGGTCAGGGCCAGTACATGTCCCTTTTATGGCCCACTGGGTGAATGTGCTTCCGCCCAGGCACACCCAACATCTTGGACAGGTGACCACAGCTTTCTACTTCAGTTGTCAAAAATGCTGCTCCTGAGCCAATGTCGCCTCTCCTCCTGCACCACCCACCACCACCATCTCAGCCTCCACCAAGTATTGCTCCATCAACCTACATGTGTAGGCACAGCGATGTCAACGCAGTTCTACACCGGTTGCCTCGGCAAGACGAAGGTCACCCCAGGGGGAAATGCTCCGAGTCATGCAGCAGAAATCGATGTGTGCGCTCTTCTTCGCGCCAACTGCAAATCGGAACCATGGTGTCGGACAAATGGGAGGAACATGGTGGACCGCGCTGCACCGAGGAGGATGGTCCATGAACCCTGCATGCCGCACGCGTGTTCAATTGGTTGTGAAAAAGGTTTCTGAAGTCTTCCACGATCTTCACGAACATTCTGAAAATTGGCCAGGAAACTGTGCATGCACTTTATCCATACGTACAAGCCAGGAACACTACTCGAGTTGCAGCGGCAGAACGGCCCCCCCCCCCCCCCTATCCCCCCAACAGCACTTGATATGCGATGTTTCCACCCGTTGGAATTCCAGCCTGCAACATGTTGGACCGGACTGTATGAACAGAGATAGGACATTAACGATTTTTTGATGATCCAGGCAGACTGAATGTACTCCCCGGTGAACTTTGATGTCAGCCAGGGGCAGCTCATGCGTGTACCACTGCCGTATAGTTGAGGCCATTCGAGGAGGCGACGTTATTTGTCAGTTGCCAGGAATACGGGGATGAATAACGTCATTCCACTGCTTCATTTCCTGGAACAGATGCTGAAAAATCTGTGCTGGGCAGGGGATGGAGACGTGGTGACTACAATTCGTGGCCACATAGTCTGGTGGGGAACTGAAATGGGGAAGCGAGGAGGCAGGACATTGGAGCGAGGCATTGTCTGGTGAATGAGTGGATTTTCATACCCAGGGTGACAGAGAGGAGGAGCAGGAGAGCAGCTGGGAGGAGGTGGCTGGAGATGAGGAAGACGAGGCAGTGACCCCCAAGCACCGTGGCAGTTACATGGAAATGGAGGCAGGGAGCCCCCGGGAGTCATTTGTGCAGAGGCCCACAGTAGCTTATTTGCCTGGCTATGACAGCCGAATATCAGCACCCGGGCAGAGGAGACTTCTGGCTCTCCCCCCTTTTGGCCCTCGCTCCCCGGGTCCAAAAGGGGACCCTTTTCCCAGTATTGAGAGGGGGACAAACTAAAATACTATAGGGAAACCCTGCGTAATCGTTGGCCCTGTTGGCGGCATCGTCCCCCCTCTACAGTTGAGGGGGGGTTTCCTCAGCGCTCACGTATACGGGCCGCTCTTGGGGGGGGGGGGGGGTAGGGGTTTTTTTGGTTTTGGGGTTATTTTTAAAAGGAGGGGTGTGAGGGGTGGGAGTCCCTGAACAACGGTGGTGGCCTACTTGGACGACTCTGGCACCCCCCTGCCGGTTTCAGCGGGGAAGCTTTCCTGCCCCGGGCCCGTAGTGTGGCACAGGCGGGGGTTTTAGTGGGGGGGCCATGTTTCCCCCCAAAGGAAACCCCCTTGTCTAGGGAAAAAGTGGAACGCTGACCTTTGCAGAGAAAGGCGTGGATCGGCCCGGATTTCTACACCCAATCTTAGGCTAGACTAATCAGCCATGAGCCTCCCCAAACTGGAGAAATTAGTCGGGTTTAAACTACCTGCCTCAGCCACTTTCGATGCCGCCCCCCCCTGAGCCACACATTCTGACAATTTCCCCATCTGCCACAAAACCATCTTTACCGGGGCCCCTCCACACTCTGTCATTGTCCCACGTCTGACCTCATGCTGCTGCGGCTGCGCCGTGACCTCCACACGTGTCTTTTCCCACTCTTGGCCTACTCCTGTTTTTGCCCCTCCAAATGTCATGTGCCACTGTCTGACCTCATGCTGCTGCGGGCTGCTGCCGTGCCCACACACTGTGTATTGCCCCACTCTGGGGCCTACTCTTTTTTTTGCCCTCCAAATGCAGGGCCCACTGCCTGACCTCATGCTCTGTTCCCGTACCTCCACACTTGTCTTTGTGCCACTTTTTCTGACCTCATGCTGCTGCGTGGCGATCCGTGACCTACACACTGGTCATTTCCCACTGTCGCCCTCATGCCGCTGCTGGGGCTGATCCCGGACCTACACACGGTCATTGTGCCACTGTATGACCTCATCTGTGCTGCCGTGCCTCCCACTGTGTCATTGTCCACTCGTGACTATTCCGTTTTTGCCACCTCCAGAATGTCATTGTGCCACGTCTGACCTCTGCGTGTGGTAGCGCCGCCCCCCCCACACTCGTCCTAATGTTGCCACCTGGCTCTCGCTTTTTTTTTTCCAGTTTTCTCTGGCATACTTATCAGGCAACACCCCCGCTTCAGTTTTTTGGTCATTTTGCCCTCTTTAAATGCCCGGGGGTTTATAGTGAAGCGATTCTAAGAGCGCGGCAGTCATGTGCGTGCATACAAAACACAACATTGTATGAAACCCAAAACCCAACTCCCTCTGCATATTTTAAACATGGGACAACGTTTTTACAGCACCCCCGCACGCTCTGGCAGCCTGGAAATGCTGTTTTTTAACGTGATTCGTGCCGACGTAATTCGGAACGAAGTTATTTTTTGCCGAGAAATATGGCGAAGTGAACGAAATGAATTTCGGGAAATTCGCCCATCTCTAACTATAGTATATTATAGTCTAATTAATACCCCAATGACAATTGTAGACACTTAAACTAATAATGCAAATAGAAGAAAAAGGTTAAATTAAGGACTGGTGAGTGCCACAAACCTCTTTCTTCTATTTGGATTGTATGGATAATTCTTTATTATTTGCTGAACACCACCATTGAACTTGCTGGCACAGTTTCCTCAGACGTCATAACTTTGAATCCATTTGAATGGGACTGCTCTATTTTTCGTTTAAATGGACTAAACTAATAATGCACAAACAGGTATACTGTTCAAGTCTTTTTATGAATGCTTGAGTAAACATCCACAGTACCGGGAGAAAAAGTAAGTGAATTACTGAATTTAATAAGCTATAAAGCCCCTTTTAACAGAAATTTACTACCACAAAATGTTTTCTGTAGCTGTTAATACAATTTACACAATGTAGAGGAAAAATTTCAGACCATTCTTCCTCACAGATGTGTTTCAGTTTGCCTTAATATATCAGTAGGGTTAAAGATAGGACCCTGGCTTGGCCATTCCAAAACACAAATCTTCATTTTGTAGCTACTCTTTAGGTGATTTATGATATGAGTCCTGCTTATAAAATGAGGCAAGTGTATTGGGCAGCTACAAAATCAACAACCGGACCCTAAAAACGCATACAAAAGCGCTGCCTAAAATGCATCCAACGCACACAAAGTGTGCTGCGTTTGGATGCGATTTTGCTGCAGCAAAAACTCGCCCCAAACACTTTTAAATAGGGTGTCTGCTGTGTCAAACGGATTAAGAATTGACATGTCAATTCTTTGAACGGATCTGAAAGACGCATTACAAAGACGCATGTAAAACACGCATCGGAGATCACCCTGCATATTGTTAGATGCATGTTTTGGTCCATTTTGGATCTGAAACATGGATCCAAACATGCATCTTCGAAACGGCATGTGAACATACCCTAAGGATTGCTCTGCAGGAAGCTCTCAGATTGCTACCCTTAGTACAGTCCCCAATAGTAACAGTTAATGGGTAGAGTAGCAGCACTGTTGGATAAGGCAGAAGACATAGTGAAACAGGCAAGTCAGGGCAAGAAGAGCTCCTTCATCATTAGTATCAGAAAAAAAGTTTATGGGGGGATTGTACAAAGGCAACTTAGAACCTTAAAAGCACTGACTAAACAGACTGTTGCTATTCACTGAAGATAAGGTACCTACTTCTTGGACAATAAGTGGTACTATAGTAGACCTTTAAGTACATTATGGTGTGCAGACATTGGTGGGCTAAGGAAGTAGCAGTGTGTGTAATAGCTTTGTAAATGTAGAAAACCAGTGTGAGCACATGCTATAGAATGACAGAGATTGTTGAACCTTCACACAATAAAATACAAGCCCCCAGCCGACCCAGAAGCGGATCTTCACATTAGTGGGTTTGCTGACAGTTACACAACTCTTCCCAGCACTCCTGGTGTGTTGGATACTGGGGTAATAGTTACACTGGTTTAGTGTCAGCATTGTGTGACAAGAAACAACAAGCCCCAGCGCTAGTAATGGAGATATGGCATCTGTCAGATCAAGGCTGTTCATAGATTGAATAGCTCTAAGGGCGAGGGGAAAAAATGTTCTCCCCTCTCCTAGTATTGTTATGGTATTTTCACACGGCATACTTGCTGAAGTACTTCGGGTGTAATTGTGTTGTAATATGCTTTAAGTATGCCCCACAAATATGGTAAAATCATAGTTCTTACTGAGTGCTATGGATACCTGCTGTTTTCTCCGGGGCACAGAACACTGCCGTAAAAAGAAGTGACATACCACTTCTTTGAGAGGGAAAAGTAAATGTGGATGGGAAGTAAGCCAGAGCGCTGCAGAAAGTACACGCTGGACAGCACGTATATCCAACAGCAGGCATATAGTGGCCTGCACAGGTATGCACCACTATACGCTGTGTGAACATACCCTTAGTTTGGCTGCAGCAGCTAGCTAGCTAAAAACATACGCAGCCCTGGCATGTGAACACCAAAATATTGGCACATACAGATCACTAAAAATTAATTAAGATTGTTTAGTGAATCGTGTTTTATTTGGTCTCACGTTGCTATACAACTTCAATACAGGATGAGAAATTATATCTAAATATCACAATTCATTACATATTATATACATATATATATATATCTATCTATCTATCTATATACACATTATATATATATATATATATATATACACACATTTATATATATATATATATATATATAAAAATATATATAAATATATATATATATATATATAATTATATATATATATATTTTAAAATTTTATTTATATATATATATATATATATATTTGAAACCAGAAAGTTTAGATACACTATATACAAAGACACTATCTCACTATCTGACATGAAACCAGAATAAACCTTACCTGTTTTAGGTCCATTAGGATTACCAAAATTATTTATGTTGGCCAAATGCCAGAATAATTAATAATGAGAAAGAGAAGTTTTTAAGGAATTGCTTTCTGACAAGTCAAAAGTGTACATACATTTCATTAGTATTTGGTAGCATTGCCCTTAAACTGTATGACTTGTGTCAAATGTTTTTGGATATCCTTCTCATTCCTTTTGACAGAACTGGTGTAACTGAGCCATGTTTGTAGGTCGCCTTGCTCGCACCTGTCTTTTCAGCTTTGCCCATAAATTTTCAAAAGAATTGAGATCAGAGTTTTGGGATGGCCACTCCAGAACATTGACTTGGTTCTCCTTAAGCCACTTTGTAACCAGTTTGACAGTATGCTTCGGGTCCTTGTCCATCCTTGTCCATCTGAAAGACCCATTTCCGCCCAAGCTTTAACTTCCTGGCTGATGTCTTGAGATGTTGCTTCAGTATTGCCACATAATCTTCTTTTCTCATGATGACATCTATTTTGGGAAGTGCACCAGTCCCTCCTGCAGCAAAACAACCCCACAACATGATGTTGCCACACCCGTGTTTCACAGTTGGGATGGTGTTCATCTCTGAGACACAGAATCCGTCTCCTTCCGGAGCAGTATGATGACTGGACATTCCTATCTTGTTTGTACTTGTGTATAATTCTTTGTACAGATGAACAAGGCACCTTCAGGCATCTGGAAATTGCACCCAAGGATGCGCAATTCCACAATTCTCTTCCTGATATCTTGGCTGATTTCTTTAGACTTTCCCATGACGTTACACACAGAACCAGTGTGTTTCTGGTTTGCATTGAAAAATACATCCACATGTGAGTCTCTAATTAACTCAAATGGTACCAATATACCTAAGCTTCCAAAGACATGACATCATCATATGAGGTGTCTCAAATTGTTTAAAGGCTTAGTAATCCTAGTGTATTTAAAATTTTGACTTAACAGAAAGTAATAAAAATGCCTTAAAAATTCACATTATAATGGAATTTGGCAAATATAAATTATTTTAGTAATCCAGTTGACTGAAAATGGGTAAGGTTTATTTTGATTTCATGTCAGATAGTGAGAAAAAAACATGCATATGTGTCTTTCATATGCATATATGTTTGTTGATGTGTAATTCACATCAACAATCAGTTGTACACTGCACAAATCTGGCCTTTATGGAAGAGTGGCAAGAAGAAAGCCATTTCTCAAAGATATCCATAAAAGGTCTCATTTAAAGATTGCCTCAAGCCACGTGGGAGACACCAAACATGTGGAAGAAGGTGCTCTGGCCAGAGTAAACCAAAATCGAACTTTTTGGCCACAATGCAAAATGATATGTTTGGCATAAAAGCAACACAGCTCATCACCCTGAACACACCATCTCCAGTGTCAAACATGGTGGTGGCAGCATCATGGTTTGGGCCTAATTTTCTTCAGCAGGGACAGGGAAGACGGTTAAAATTGATGGGAAGATGGATGGAGCCAAATATAGGACCATTCTGGAAGAAAACCTGTTGGAGTCTGCAAAAGACCTGAGACTGGGACGGAGATTTATTTTCCAACAAGACAATGATCCCAAACATAAAGCAAAATCTACAATGGAAGGTTCACAAATAAACGTCTCCAGGTGTTAGAATGGCCAAGTCAAAGTCCAGACCTGAATCCAATCGAGAATCTGTGGAAAGAGCTGGAAACTGCTATTCACAAACAACCTGACTGAGCTCAAGCTATTTTGCAAGGAAAAATGGGCAAGTATTTCAGTCCCTCGATGTGCAAAACCGATAGAGACATACCCCAAGCGACTTGCAGCTGTAATCGCAGCAAAAGGTGGCACGACCCACTTCATAATTTTTTATTTTTTACAAAAGTTTAATATATCCAATAAATTTCGTTCCACTTCACAATTGTGTCCCACTTGTTGATTCTTCACCAAAAAATACAAATTTTGTATCTTTATGTTTGAAGCCTGAAATGTGGCAAAAGGTAGAAAAGTCCAAGGGGGCCGAATACTTTCCAAGGCACTGTATGTATATACAGTCATATGAAAAAGTTTGGGCACCCCTATTAATCTTAATAATTTTTTGTTCTAAATATTTGGGTGTTTGCAACAGCCATTTCAATTTGATATATCTTATAACTGATGGACACAGTAATATTTCCTGATTGAAATGAGGTTTATTGTACTAACACAAAATGTGCAATATGCATTAAACCAAAATTTGACTGGTGCAAAAGTATGGGCACCCCAACAGAAAAGTGACATTAATATTTAGTAGATCCTCCTTTTGCAAAAATAACAGCCTCTAGTCGCTTCCTGTAGCTTTTAATCAGTTCCTGGATCCTGGATGAAGGTATTGTTGACCATTCCTCTTTACAAAACAATTCAAGTTCAGTTAAGTTTGATGGTCGTCGAGCATGGACAGCCCGCTTCAAAGTATCCCACAGATGTTCAATGATATTCAGGTCTGGGGACTGGGATGGCCATTCCAGAACATTGTAATTGTTCCTCTGCATGAGTGCCTGAGTAGTTTTGGGGCTGTGTTTGGCATCATTGTCTTGCTGAAATCTCCATCCCCGGCGTAACTTCAAATTCATCACTGATTCTTGTACATTATTCTGAAGAATCTGCTGATACTGAGTTGAATCCATGCGACCCTCAACATTAACAAGATTCCCGGTGCCGGCATTGGCCACACAGCCCCAAAGCATGATGGAACCTCCACCAAATTTTACAGTGGGTATGCTGTGTTTTTGGGACGCCATGCATAACGCCTTTTTGTATGACCAAACAACTCAATCTTTGTTTCATCAGTCCCCAGGACCTTCTTCCAAAATGAAGCTGGCTTGTCCAAATGTGCTTTTGCATACCTCAGACGACTCTGTTTGTGGCGTGCTTTCAGAAACGGCTTCTTTCGCATCACTCTCCCATACAGCTTCTCCTTGTGCAAAGTGTGCTGTATTGTTGACCGATGCACAGTGACACCATCTGCAGCAAGATGATGCTGCAGCTCTTTGGAGGTGGTCTGTGGATTGTCCTTGACTGTTCTCACCATTCTTCTTCTCTGCCTTTCTGATATTTTTCTTGGCCTGCCACTTCTGGGCTTAACAAGAACTGTCCCTGTGGTCTTCCATTTCCTTACTATGTTCCTCACAGTGGAAACTGACAGGTTAAATCTCTGAGACAACTTTTTGTATCCTTCCCCTGAACAACTATGTTGAACAATCTTTGTTTTCAGATCATTTGAGAGTTGTTTTGAGGAGCCCATGATGGCACTCTTCACAGGAGATTCAAATAGGAGAAGAACTTGCAATTGGCCACCTTAAATACCTTTTCTCATCATTGGATACACCTGTCTATGAAGTTCAAAGCTCAGTGCGGTTACAAAACCAATGTTGTGCTTCAGAAAGTCAGTAAAAAGTAGTTAGGAGTATTCAAATCAATAAAATGATAAGGGTACCCAAATTTTTGCACCAGTCAAAATTTGGTTTAATGCATATTGCACATTTTGTGTTGGTACAATAAACCTCATTTCAATCCGGAAATATTACTGTGTCCATCAGTTATTAGATATATGAAATTAAAATGGCTGTTGCAAACACCCAAATATTTAGAACAAAAAATTATTAAGATTAATAGGGGTGCCCAAACTTTTTAACATGACTGTATACTAACCTGTCTCGAAGTTTCCTTGGACATAAGAAAAAAGAGGTGGAGAGAATTCCTTTTGTTTCAACTTTTAATGTTTTGAGTCCTTCCATTTCCAATATTTTGAGGAAACATTGGTTTGTTGTCAAAAATTGCTTTAAACATATTCAAGAATTTCAGAATTTTCCATTAATGTCTTATAGACGTCCATGGAACCTTCGAGACAGGTTAGTGAAAAGTGAAATACCTGCACAGTCAAAAATTAAACAACCATTCTTAAGTAAACCTAAATGGGGCACTTTTCCATGCCTCAACTGTGGGAATTGCAAACTGATTCAGAAAGGTGAATATTTTGTTCATCCAAATACTGGTGAGACATTTCCTATTAAATCTTATTTTACAGGTAATTCAGACTGGGTTGTTTATTTCTTGTGGTGTCCCTGTAAAAAGATCTATGTAGGTAAAACCTCTTGTGATCTGAAGACAAGACTTAATGGGCATAGATATTCTATACGTAAAAAAAGATCAGACTTACCTGTTTCGAAACATTTTGCTGACGCTGGACATTCCGAGTGGGATGTTAAATGTCTGATATTAGACCATGTTCCTATATTAAAAAGAGGAGGTGATAGATTGACATTACTTAAAAAAAAAGAACTGGAATGGATTCATAAGTTGAATGCTCTCAAACCTAATGGATTAAACATAGAATTTAAAGTGAATTACAAAATGTTTAAATAAGAAAAAATATAGTCGTCCCTGGTTCCTTCCTTTATTTGGTGCCCCTCTCAGTTGGGGTAGTTTTCTATATTATGAAAATTATATATTTATAATATATTTATATTCCTATATGTTATGGTGATAAATGCACATATATGTATATGTATGGTTATACACAAGCATATATAAATTCTGTAAATTTTTGGCTTGTAAATTTTGGTTTTTAATTTATATATATTTTTTCCTTGTTTGCAGATTACGAGAAGGGGAAATATGAATTACCTCCTACACAAGAAATATATTTTTATGTTGAAATTTTTTGTTATTTTTTTTTAATAAGAAATGTTTTTTTCTAATAAAGTAATTTTTTATATTTTTTTGGTCTTGTTTTTGTTTGGGGTTTGTCTATTTGTTATGTCCTTTTCATTGCCTTTGCCATCTTTTCCCCTTTTTTTTTATTTCTTTTTTTTCTTGTTTTTTTTCCTCTTTTTTTTTTTTTTTTTTTTTTTTTTTTTTTAATTTATTATGTTGAAAAGAAAAGAAGGAGTCACTTGGGTTGGGGGGACGTCCCTTAAAGTTTTAAGGGCCCCTTGAATTTTTTTAGAGATGGGGAA
The DNA here is from genome assembly GCA_025379985.1 of Phyllomedusa bahiana. Lineage (NCBI taxonomy): Eukaryota > Metazoa > Chordata > Amphibia > Anura > Hylidae > Phyllomedusa > Phyllomedusa bahiana. The sequence goes on from JAODAL010006716.1 coordinate 113,240, forward strand.
TTTTCAAAAATTCGATTCGGTGCTTCGCCGAATTTTCCCCCAAAATTTGTTTCGGCCCCGAATTCTTCGGACGATTCGCTTTTAAAAAAAATGCTATTTTCAGGCTGCCAGACCCTGCAGGGTGCGTTTTAGAACGTTTGTCCCATGTTTAAAATTTGTAGGGGAGCTTGGTTTGGTCTTCAAATAAAATTTCCCTGGGAAAATTAAGAGGGAAAAAACTGAAAAAAAATCAAGGGGAAAATGTAGCCTGAAAAAAGTCATGGCGGGGAAAGGTGGAAAAAAAATGAGAGCTAGGGGGCAACTTGTGACGGTGTGGGGGGTAAACGGCGGGGCCCCCCCAGTAAAACCCCCATGGGTAGAGAGTGGACAGAAGGGTGTGGAGGGCACAGAAAACAGCCACGCAGCAGCATGAGGTCAGAGAGTGGCAATGACAAATTTGGAGGTGGCAAAAAATGGTAGGCCACAGAGTGGGGACAATGACACGTGTGGTGGGGGACGGCCCCCCGGGCATGAGGTAGAAAGGGGACAATGACATTTGGAGGTGGCCAAAAAAAGGGTAGGCCACAGGTGGGACAATGAACCCGGTGGGGTCCGACCCTCAGCAGCATGAGTCAGACATGGGACAATGAAATTCTGGGATGGCAAAAACAGGAATGGCACGAGTGGCACAATGACAGAGAGTGGAGGTGACGGGGCAGGAGAAGCATGAGGGGAGAGAGTGGACAAAGAACAGTTGGGGGGGGGACAGCGCAAAAGCAAAACAGCAGCAGCAGTATGGGTATAGGTGGCACAATGCGAGTGTGGGGTGGGGGGGGGCAATACCCGTCCCTGGTAAAGATGGTTTGGGGGCAGATGGAAAAACTGGCAGAGTTGTGGGATCGGGGGGTGGCGGGGATCAGATTGGGTGAGGCAGGTAGTTTTAACCCGATCATTTTCACAGTTTGAGTGGGCGCCGGCTGATTATCTGCGCTTTTTGGGTTGGGGTGGGGAAACCCGGCCGGACCCGCTGATTCCTTTTCAAAAGGGCAGTCATTTCCCATTTCCCCCGGACAAGCGGGTTCTCCCTTTGGGGTCGAGGACCCCCCCGCACTGAACATCCCCTTTTGCCCCCACTATGGTCGGCAGGACAGCTTTCCCTGCAAAATCGGAGTTGGGAACACATCCAGTTTGGCTGCCAGTTTTTCCGGTTTTCTAAATTGGGTGGGGAGAGTGTGTCCCAAATAGGACCCCTGTTTGTTCTGGTCTGTCCCCGGTTCTGTGCTTGCTGGCAACGCCCCCCCACTAGGCGGGGAAGGAAGGCTTCGTGACTCCAGACTTAGGGTTTCTGTGATGGAGTGGTTTGCTCCTACCCCCACCTTCCCCCGCGGCGGAAATTGAAGTGAGCGCTGAAGAACCCCCCCATTTGACCTGTGAGGGGGTGATGCCGCCATGGCGCGGCCAATGATTTTGGAGGATTTCCCTATTTTTTTGGTTTTCCCCTTTCAAAAAGTGGGATAAGGGTCCCCTTTTGGAACGGTGCGGGGGGTCAATAGGGTGGGAGCGAAGTCATCCCCTTTCTGTTTCTGATATTCGGTGTCATAGCCAGGCAAATCGCTGCTGGGGCCCTTTTACAAGTGACTCGGGGGCTCCCCCCCTCTATCTCCCTGTATACTGCCCGGTGCTTGCGGGCATTTTGCCTCGTCTTCCCCATCTCCCGCTACCCTCTCCAGTGTCCCGTTCCCCTTCCCGTCCCTGGGTGAAAAACCCCTCATTTCACCAGACAATTTTTCTGCTCAATGTCCTCCCCATTTCACCACCCCGGATTGTGGCCCTGGATGTAGTCACCACGTTCCATTCCCCCCAGACGACTTTTCAGCATCTGTTCCGGAAAGAAGCAGTGGGTGAGTTTTTCATCCCGTTCCCGGCGGGCGACAATAACGTGGCCCTCGAATGGCCCCAAAAAATGGCGGTTCAGCATGAGTGCCTGGTGACATCAAAGTTAAAGGGGAGATCCCGTCGCCCCGGTCATCAAAAATGTTTTGGCCCTTTTTTTGTTCATACAGTCGGTTTTCCAAAGTGCAGGCTGAATGGATGAAGGCATGCACAGTTTTCCTGGCCATTTTTTTGAAATTTTGAAGTCGGTGGAAGACTTAGGAAACTTTTCATAACCCAAATTTTAACCGTGCGCCTGCAGGGCCATGGACCCTCCTTCGGTGCAGACGGACAGATGTTCCCCCCATTGTCGTCACCATGGTTCCCATTTGTAGTTGGCGCGGGAAAGCCACACCGTTTCTTGCTCATGACGCGTTTCCCCCCTGTGTGACTTCGTTGCCGAGGCAAGCCCGGTGTGAACTGTGTTTAACCGTGTGCCCTACAAATTGTGGTATGATGGCCCTTTGTGGAGGCGGAGATGGTGGTGGTGGTGGTGGAGGAGGAGGCAGACATTGGCGAGGAGCCGCAAGTTTGACATGGTGGGGAGAAAAGCGCCGTCTCCTAACCACGTTGTTGGTGTGCCAGGGCCAGAAGCACATTCACCCAATGGGCCGTAAAGGACATGTATTGGCCCTGACCGTAGTTACAGCTCCAGACGTCCGCTCTGCCATGCACCTTGGAACAAACCGATAAGCTCAAGGACGGGCCCACCTTCTGTTCTACATATTTATGAAGTGCTGGTACTGCCTTTTTGGAAAAAAGAATTTCGGCTGGGAACTCTCCCATCTCGGTCGGCACAGCCATTAGTTCTTAAATTTGGTGCGAGTCCACCATTTGGAAAGGGGGGACTGCATTTCCAACATTTGGACAGGAGCACGGTCAGCTGCTTGCCCCTTAGGATGGTTGGACGCATATGTTGTCTCTTTGCAATCGCCTCGCTGAACGTGCTGGCGCATGAGTAGCGAGGAGCAGGAGAATCTGGACCGGGAGATGACGGCAAAGAGAAACACTCCCTTCTGGCAGAGGTGGTGGAGTCTTGACTGGCTTGCTAATGGCATGCGTGCACTGGCCATGCTGTGCTGTTGCTGCGGCGGCAGGATGGACCACCACATCTGAGCCACGTTTCTCCGGGCCACCGGATGGTGACACTGCATGTGTTGACGCGGGGCCCGTGATTCCAACGTTAGCCCCCTGGCCATGCTTCACTTTCTCCCTATGATTCTATTATATCCCCATATTAGGGCTCCTCCGGTTTGTCTTTGCAAAGAAACTGCCACACTGCCGAGAATCTGATTTTACCGCCACCGCTCCACACTGAGTGACTACTTCCGCCGCTGCCTCACTGAGCCACTGTGCCGCTACTTTCTTGGACCAGCGAAGCAGGTTTTTTACCCCGTGGCCGCTTGGCCCCCGACCTCACACTGCTGCTTTCCTGCTGATCACGGCCACACAACCCACTTGCGGGCTGCGCCCCCTGCCTGACGCGCGAGCTGCGCTCTCTTCTCCTGTCGATGATGGAGCCCCTTTCCTCACCCCGGCTCCCAAGTGCGGGCGGTACTCATCATCTATTTGTGTTTCATCGGCACTGCTGTCCTATCACCGGTCTTGGTATGGGAGAGGGCTGACCTCTCACAACAGGACCCCCCATGCCACTCTTCACATCTTACTTTGCCGAAATACTGCAGAAGCAGGGGATATTGGCCCAATTTTTTGCTGCTAAGTAGTGCTGACTGCCCTCCTCAAATTGTTCATCTCGCTAATAGTGGCGCTGAGCCAGACCACATAGTAAATTCTGGCTGAGGAACAGGGTGGGATAGAGGCGGGGTTGAGGAAGGTGAGGGCCGCTTTACCTGCTCCGGGGCATGCCAAACTAAGGGTTGTGTCTGCATTCCTTTTCCCAAATCTTGGTGGGGTTGTAGATGTCATCTGGGAGGAAGTGGATGACCCAGTCAACCAATCAAGAACCATTGGGTTGCTGAACAAAAAACACGGCCGCTAGATGACACCCGGGGTTCTGGCCTTACCGAGTGACCCCCGTTGCGACGTCCCTTGCTGTGCTGGGACCTGGGCTGCTCCAGGAAGTTTGTGCCACTGCCACTCGCAGGTGAAGAGCCTGCCACCCCCTTGTCTGACATACTGTTTGTTTCAAATGTACAGACACTGTTTGATGAAGATATCTGTATATGATAAATACACACCCTGTATTTGACTACAAATAAACCCAGTAACAAGCTTGGGTAACCCTTGGCTATAATTTGCGCTCCACAAATGGCCAGAAAAAATTTACTTGTATGTGTCGTTTAAAAAACACTGTTTATTTTACTGAATGTAAAAGCACAAACAGGCTTAATTAACCTTCGGATATGAATTATGCTACAGGCAAAATTGCTTCTTTGGCGGTGAAAAAGAAGGTTTCTTTTAGTGACCACAACAGCAGAACAATGCTTAATTAACCCCTGGATCTAAATTGCGCCAAATAAATGAGCAACCAAAAATTACCAGCTTTGTAGTGTGTTACAATGGCGTGTATTTTACGGTACACAACAAGAGAAAAACTTGTAATTAACCTTCGGTTATGAATTATGCTACAGAAAAAAAATGTCTTTTTTGGCCGTGAAAAAGAACGTTTCTTTTAGTGACCACAACAGCAGAACAACGCTTAATTAACCCCTGGATGTAAATTGCGCAAAAGAATTGAGCAACCAAAAACTACCAGCTTTGTAGCGTGTTACAATGGCGTGTATTTTACGGTACACAAAAAGAGAAAAAACTTGAAATTAACCTTCGGCTATTAATTATGTTACAGGAAAAATGTATTTTTTGGCGGTGAAAAAGACGGTTTCTTTTAGTGACCACAACAGCAGAAAAACGCTTAATTAACCCCTGGATGTAAATTGCGCAAAAGAATTGAGCAACCAAAAATCAAGTGATTTTTGGATTGTAAAACGCTGTTTCTTTAAATGAATACAACAGGAACAGACTTAGATAACCCTTGGATATTCAATGTGCTGTGAGCAGATAGCATTAAAATGTATATGCGCTGCATTGGACGCACACTGGACTCAGTTCCAATATCCCACCAAATCAGAATTAGAACGTAAGAAAAGCAGTCCCTGAGACAAGCTGAGACACCCCCCAAAAATCGCTGTATAAAAATGAGTTCTTTAGTAAGAGATATCATAAGCAGCCGTGGCAGCACCTTCCTTACTCAGTACAGTGAGAGCGGTATGAGCTCCCAGCGTCGCGCCCGGACTTATTTAGTGCGGGGACGTCACAGAATCCCGCCGGTCTCTGATTGGCTTCATCTCTGCACATGTCATGTGGGCTATGCCCTTCTTCCTCCCAGAGCTCTTTGCCCCATGTAACGCCATGTGCTCGCAGCCATTTTATCAATCAAAAGCACACTTCATTCACGCGAAGTACCCCAAACTTCGACTTCGTTCAGAACCGAAGTTTTCCTGAAATTCTAAACGAATTCCACTTCATTAGAATCAATTCGCCCATCTCTCAATAATTTGTTGTGGCTGTGGGTCTCTGGGTTTGGGGTATGTATGGGCTGCAATTAGAGATGGGCAAATTTCTCAAAAATTCAATTCAGTGACTTTGCCGAATTTTCCGACAAAATTCGTTTCGTTCCGAATTACTTCGGCACAAATCGTGTTAAAAAGCAGCTATTTCCAGGCTGCACAGAGCCTGCAGGGTGCTGTAGAATGTTGTGCCATGCTTAAATATGCAGAGGGAGCTTGGTTTGGTCTTCATACAATGTTGTGTTTTAGTATGACACGCAGATGACTGCCGCCGCTTTTAGAATCGCTTCACTATAAAATTCCCTGGGCACTTAAGAGGGCAAAACTGACCAAAAAACTGAAGCGGGAATGTAGCCTGATAAAGTCATGCCAGCAAAAGCTGGAAAAAAACAAGCTGAGAGCTCAGGTGGCAACATTAGTGACAGAGTGTGGAGGTGACGGCAGCAGCCACAGCAGCATGAGGTCAGGCAGTGGCACAATGACATTCTGTAGGTGGCAAAACAGGAAGAAGCCACAGAATGGCACAATGACTGAGAGCGGAGGTCACGGCGGCAGCAGCATGAGGTCAGGCAGTGGCACAATGACATTCTGGAGGTGGCAAAACAGGAGGAAGCCACAGAGTGGCACAATGACTGAGAGCCGAGGTCACAGCGGCAGCAGCATGAGGTCAGGGAGTGGCACAATGACATTCTGTAGGTGGCAAAACAGGAGGAAGCCATAGAGTGGCACAATGACTGAGAGCGGAGGTCACGGCGGCAGAAGCATGAGGTCAGGCGGCAGAGGAACAATCACATTCTGTAGGTGGCAAAACAGGAGGAAGCCACAGAGTGGCACAATGACTGAGAGCGGAGGTCACAGCGGCAGCAGCATGAGGTCAGGCAGTGGCACAATGACATTCTGGAGGTGGCAAAACAGTATTAGGCCACAGAGTGGCACAATCACACAGTGTGGAGGTCACAACAGCAGCAGCATGAGGTCAGGCAGTGGCACAATGACATTCTGGAGGTGGCAAAACAGTATTAGGCCACAGAGTGGCACAATCACACAGTGTGGAGGTCACAACAGCAGCAGTATGAGGTCAGGCAGTGGCACAATGACATTCTGGAGGTGGCAAAACAGGAGGAAGCCACAGAGTGGCACAATGACTGAGAGCGGAGGTCACGGCGGCAGCAGCATGAGGTCAGGCAGTGGCACAATGACATTCTGGAGGTGGCAAAACAGGAGGAAGCCACAGAGTGGCACAATGACTGAGAGCGGAGGTCACGGCGGTAGCAGCATGAGGTCAGGCAGTGGCACAATGACATTCTGGAGGTGGCAAAACAGTATTAGGCCACAGAGTGGCACAATGACTGAGTGTGGAGGTCACGGCGGCAGCAGCATGAGGTCAGGCAGTGGCACAATGACACAGTGTGGAGGACACGGCAGCAGCCACAGCAGCAGCATGAGGTCAGACAGTGGCACAATGACATTCTGGAGGTGGCAAAAAAGGAGTAGGCCACAGAGTGGCACAATGACAGAGATTTGAGGTGACAGCGGCAGGAGCAACAGCATGAGGTCAGAGAGTGGCACAATGACACAGTGTGGAGGTGACCGCAGCAGCAACAGCAGCAGCATGAGGTTATAGAGTGGCACAATGACAGAGTGTTGAGGTAGGTGGCAATACCAGTCCCTGGTAAAGATGGTGGTAGGCAGATGGAGAAACTGTCAGCAGATGTGTGGCATCAGGCGGGTGGCGGCATCAGAATAGTGGCTGAGGCAGGTAGTTTGAACCCAGACTGACGCCTAAGGCATGGGTGTGTGGAACTCCTGTCCGATCCACGCATGATTCATCTTGACAAAGGTCAGTCGTTCCACATTTCCCGTGGACAAGCGGGTTCTCCTTGGGGTAACGATGGCCCCCGCCGCACTGAACACCCGCTCTGATGCCACACTACTGGCCGGGCAGGACAGCTTCTCCACTGCAAACTTGGCAAGTTGTGGCCACACATCCAGTTTGGCGGCCCAGTAGTCCACGGATCTTCAAACTGGGGTGGCAGAGTGCTGTCCCAGTAGGCCACCACCTTTTGGTTCAGGGACTGCTACAGGTACTGCTGCTGCTGGCGACTACCCTCCTCACTAGGCGGGGGAAGGATACAGCGCATCAGTGACTCCAGACTTAGGTTAATGCTGATGGTGCTGGTACTGCAACTAACCCCCCACCTTCCCCCAGCAGCCGCGGCAGGAGTACGTGAGTGCTGAGGAACTCCCCGGTCAGACCTGTCAGAGAAGGGACGATGCCGCACATAGGCAACGGCCAACTGACTACGGAGGATTTCCCTATAGTATTTGAGTTTGTCCTCCCTCTCAATAGCTGGAAAAAAGGCTCCCATTTTGGACCGGTAGCGAGGGTCCAATAGGGTGGAGAGCCAGAAGTCATCCCTCTGCCTGATGCTGACTATTCGGCTGTCACTAGCCAGGCAAATAAGCATGCTGCGGGCCATCTGCACAAGTGACTCCGAGGGGCTCCCTGCCTCCATTTCCACTGTATACTGCCACGGTGCTTGGGGGTCATCTGCCTCGTCTTCCTTATCTCCATCCACCTCCTCCAGCTGCTCCTGCTCCTCCTCTCTTGTCACCTGGGTAGAAAATCCACTCATTTCACCAGACAATGCTTCTGCTCCAATGTCCTCCTCCTCCTCCTCCTCCATTTCAGTCCCCACCGGACTCATGTGGCCATGAGATGTAGTCGCCACGTCTCCAGTCCCCTGCCCAGACAGATTTTTCAGCATCTGTTCCAGGACATGAAGCAGTGGAATGACGTTATTCATCCCGGAGTCCTGACGACTGACAAATAACGTCGCCTCCTCGAATGGCCTCAACAAACGGCAGGTGTCACGCATGAGCTGCCACTGGCTGACATCAAAGTTACACAGGGGAGTACTTCTGTCTGCCTGGATCATCAAAAAATCGTTAATGGCCTTTCTCTGTTCATACAGTCGGTCCAACATGTGCAGGCTGGAATTCCAGCGGGTGGAAACATCGCATATCAGAGTGTGTTGGGGGGGGGGGGGGCCGTTCTGCCGCTGCAACTCGAGGAGGGTGTTCCTGGCTTTGTACGAATGGATAAAGTGCATGCACAGTTTCCTGGCCATTTTCAGATGTTCTGAAGATCGGTGGAAGACTTCAGGAACCTTTTCACAACCAGATTGAACACATGCGCCATGCAGGGCGCATGGACCATCCCTCCTCGGTGCAGCGCAGACACCATGTTCCTCCCATTGTCCGTCACCATGGTTCCGATTTGCAGTTGGCGCGGAGAAAGCCAAACATCGATTTCTTGCTGCATGACGCGGAGCAGTTCCTCCCTTGTGTGACTTCGTTCGCCGAGGCAAGCCAGGTGTACAACTGCGTGACACCGCTGTGCCCTACACATGTGGTATGATGGAGCAGTACTTGTGGAGGCTGAGATGGTGGTGGTGGTGGAGGAGGAGGAGCGGACATTGGCGCAGGTGCAGCAGTTTTGACAACGTGGAAGGAAAAGCGGCGTCTCCTGTCCAAGTTGTTGGTGTGCCTGGGCTGGAAGCACATTCACCCAGTGGGCGTAAAAGGACATGTACGGCCCTGACCGTAGTTACAGCTCCAGACTCCGCGCTGCCGTGCACCTTGGAACAAACCGATAAGCTCAAGGACTGCCCACCTTCTGTTCTACATATTTATGAAGTGCGGGACTGCCTTTTTGGAAAAGAAATTACGGCTTGGAACCCCTCCATCTCGGCTCGGCACAAGCCATTAGTTCTTTGAACGGTGCAGAGTCCACCTTTTGGGAAAAGGGAGGGACTGCAATACCAACAAATTGGAAAGGAGCACGGTCGGGCTGCTGCACCTTAGGATGGTTGGGACGCATACTGTTTTTCTCTTTGCAATCGCCCGCTGAACGACTGCTTGGCGCCATGAGTAGCGAGGAGGGGAGGAGCATCGGGACCGGGAATGTCAAAGAGAAACAGCTCCCTTCTGCAGAGGTGGTGGAGCCTTGACGGGCTGGCAATGGCATGCGTGCCGCTGGGCGCTGCTGCAGTTGCTGCGGCGCCAGGATGGACCACCACATCTGAGCCTCGTTTCTCCCGGGCCACCGGATGGTGACTCTGCATGTGTTGACGCAGGGCCATGGTGCCAACGTTAGCTCCATGGCCATGCTTCACTTTCTGCCCACAGATTCTACATATACCCATATTCGGCTCCTCCGGTGTCTTAGCAAAGAACTGCCACACCGCCGAGTATAGGATTTTACCGCCAACGCTCCCACTGAGTGACTACTTCCGCCGCTGCCTCGCGAGCCCCTGTGCCGCTACTTTCTTGGACCTGCGAAGCGGGTTTTTTTTACCCCGTGGCCTCTTGGCTCCCGACCTCAAACTTATGCTATCCTGCTGACTCACTGCCACAAGACCCACTTGCTGGCTGCGCTGCGGCCTGACGCGCAAGCTGACGCCCTCTTCTCTTGACGATGATGAAGCCCTTGCCTCACCCTGCTACCAAGTGCGGTCGGCTACATCATCATCTATTTGTGTTTCATCGTCACTGCTGTCCTCATCACCGGTCTTGGTATCCCGAGGCTGACCTCTTAAAAACATGACCTCCCATCCCACTCTCCACATCTATACTTTCCCGCCTACTGCAAGAAGCAGGGGATTTTGGGCCCCCATTTCTTCGCTGCCAAGTAGCTGCTGACTGCCCTCCTCAAATTTTTCATCCTCGCTATATAGTGGCGCTGAGCCCAGACCACATAAGTAGATCTCTGGCTGAGGAAACCGAAGGGGACAGAGGCAGGTGAGGACAGGTGAGGGCCGCTGACCCACTCCGGGCCATGCCAACTAAGGGTTGTGTCTGAGGTTCCACCGACACTTGGCTGGGGTTGTCAGATGTCATCTGGGAGGAGAGGATGACCTAGCCCAACCCATCAAGAACCCTTGGGTGCTGAACAACACACGGCCGCTAGATGACAGCGGCAGTTGTGGCCCTCCCGAGTGACCCTGCTGCGACGTCCCCTTGCTGTGCTGCGACCTGGGCCTGTTCCAGGAATGTTTTGCCACTGCCACTCGCAGGTGCAGAGCCTGCCACCTCTCTGTCTGACTTTACTGTTTGTTCTAAAATGTAAGAACTGCTTGATGATGATATCTGTATTGATAAATATACACCCTGTTTTTGACTCCAAATGAACCCAGTAACAAGCTTGTAACCCCTTGGGATATAAATTGTGCTCCACAAATGGCCAGGAAAAATTTACTTGTTTGTTGTTTAAAAACACTGTGTGTTTTACTAAAAGTAAAAGCACAAACAGGCTAATTAACCTTCGGACATTGATTAGGCTACAGAAAAATGTATATATTTTGGCGTTGAAAAAGGCGGTTTTTTTGTCAGCACACCAGCAAAACAACGCTTAATTAACCCTGGATGTAAATTGCACAATAGAATTGGAGCCGCACAAAATAGTAGCTTTGTAGCGTGTTACAATTGCGTATTTTCTACGCCCACACAACAAGAGATACAGTTGAATTAACCTTTGCTTGTGAATTAAAGGGTACAGGAAAAATGTATATATTTTGGCCGTTGAAAAAGACGGTTTATTTTTGTCAGCACACCAGCAAAACAACGCTTAATTAACCCCTGGATGTAAATTGCGCCAAAGAATTGAGCCGCACAAAATAGTAGCCTTGTACGTTTTTACAATTGCGTGTTTTCTACCCACAGAACAAAAGATACAGTTGTAATTAACCTTTTCTTGTGAATTAGGCTACAGGAAAAATCTATATATTTTGGCGTTGAACAAGACGGTCTATTTTGTCAGCACACCAGCAAAACAACGCTTAATTAACCCCTGGATGTAAATTGCGCAATAGAATTGAGCTGCACAAAATAGTCGCTTTGTAGCGTGTTACAATTGCGTGTTTTTCTTACGCCACAAAAACAAGAGATTTCAGTTGTAATTAAACCTTTGCTTGTGAATTAGGCTACAGGAAAAATTTATATATTTTGGCATTGAAAAAGACGGTTTATTTTTGTCAGCACACCAGCAAAACAACGCTTAATTAACAACTGGATGTAAATTGCGCTATAGAATTGAGCCGCGCAAAATAGTAGCTTTGTAGCATGTTACAATTGCATGTTTTCTACGCCACACAACCAGAGATACAGTTGTAATTAACCTTTGCTTGTGAATTAGGCTACAGGAAAAATGTATATATTTTGGCGTTGAAAAAGACGGTTTCTTGGGGTCAGCCACCAGCAAAACAACGCTTAATTAACCCCTGGATGTAAATTGCGCAATAGAATTGAGCGCACAAAAAAGAAGTGGTATTTGTATTGTAAAAACGCTGTTTCCTTTAAATGAATACAACAGGAACTGGCTTAGTTCCCACTTGAATATTGAATGTATATGCAGCTGCAGTGGACGCACACTGGATTTCAGATCCAATACCCCAAAAAATTAGAAATAGAACATTAAGAGAAGCAGTCTCTGAGACAAGCTGAGACACCCCACAGAAATCGCTATATAAAAATCAATTCTTCAGTAAGAGCTATCAGCCGCGGCAGCACCTTCCCTGATGAGCACAGTGAGAGGAGTGTGAGCTACCAGCGTCGCGCCCGGACTTATATAGTGCGGTGACGTCACAGAATCCCGCCGGTCTCTGATTGGCTTCACCTCTGCACATATCTTGCAGGCTATGCCCTTCTTCCTCCCAGAGTGCTTTGCCCCATGTAGCGCCATGTGCTCGCAGCCATTTTATCAATCAAAAGCACACTTCGTTCACCCGAAGTCCCCCAAGTTCGACTTCGTTCCGAACCGAAGTTTTCCTGAAATGCTAAATGAATTCCACTTCGTTAGAATCAATTCGCCCATCTCTAGCTGCAATTCATTGTAGCATTTTGCGATTTGTTTTGCGGCTCATTGAACGGGTAGTGTGCATTCACCAGACAGGTGTGCATGCTGCCATGTTCCCCCAGCAATATAGTCATTCTTGTCCCTTTTTGCTAAACCAAATAATTAACTGTTTATTATTTTATTATATTATTTCATTATTATTTCTTTATTCTTTATTTACTTTTTATTTTTGTAATTTCTAGGTCTAGCGGCAGTCTAATACGTTGGCCTCATTGTATTTGAATGTGGCTGCTGGCTGCCCTTTTCGAAGATGGCTTCTGCAATCTATGATCTCTTTGTGCATGCGCGGGTTGCGGCGGGTTCCGCTGTGTGCTCGCACGATGCCAGAGATCCGGACATGCGCACTTACACACAGAAGACGCAGAGATGTATGACCACACTCCATGTGGCTTTGTTTATAATGAGTGGAAGGAGGAGCTCATTCGCCCCCTTTTTATGTAAATATGCACTTATATTTTATATTTATGCACCGATTATGCACTGATTATTGCACATGCATATTTAATTTGGTTGTCACATGAGGTATTTCACTTATTTTGATATATTAATGATTTAAAGCTATATTAACACATGTTAGATCGTCACGAATATTATAAAGTTGTGATTTGCACTGGTTTATTTCCTGATGAATGTAATTTGCATATGTATGAACACTGACCTATAAATTAAGATGTCTGCCACTCCTGTATTGCTTGAGAAAAGCTCTGTGTGAGCCGAAATGTTGCCCAGTGGACATGTAATAAAGCACTAACTTTTTACTGATTTTTTCAAAATTTGTGAGTGCAAGCGGTTTTCCTTTTATATATATATATAAAATAAATATTATATATATATATATATATATATATATATATATACGCACTGTATGTTAATAATCCTACACTGTTCACACTAAGGAAGACATAAAGATCAGGTTGTTTCACCCCTGTTATGCCATTTAATGCTGGTCTCTACATTGAGGCTACTCACTCACATCATAAGAAAGTAATGTAGCCATAGGCAGGAGATGGTCCTGGACCGGGAGCAGAGCACATTAGGGGGCGAAGCCTCTCACTTCCTGTCGGGCAGTGGGATGCTGAGCTTCCTTACTCTGCCATTACCTTATGTTGAACATGGTTGCAGCACACAGCATCCCGACAGAGTTAGGAACTTCAATGTGTGACAAGTCGGCTCGGCACCCCCTCCTCAGTCATAAGCGCACGCCGCACCAGGCAGTCGCTCTCTCTATCCGCCTATAGGAACGGCACTGTATTAGAAATCTCCATTACCAACACTGGGAACAAAAACACAGAACTGAAAAAAAAACACTTACTTAAATAAACAACATCCGTTGTTGAACATTATGTTAAAGAAATGGATCCAATGCTGATTCATCATATTTTTAAAGGACTCCAATGTAGTCCAAATGAAGAAACCTGTAGAAAAATAGAAACACTAAAAAAAATGTTAGTGCTAAACTCCATTCCCCTCCACCTATCATTCCATGACCCCTCACCAACATCTGTCACCCCAGAGCCTAAAGTCCCAAAATGCCTTGTCCCATCTCTGCAAGGGTACTTTTCTCTAGCAGCTACATTGCCATAAGGGAAACAATATGATGGGCACGGGGTCATAAGGAGTCTCCATGCTGCCATATAGACTCCCTGCATATAGCTCTTTGGTGTACATGACGTAATTATGGATTTTTGTGATTTTTTTTTTGAAAACCTACAGGTTATAAACCTCGCTAAATACTGCATAGGGGGTGTTGGTGTTAAAGTGGCAACAAGACAGCTGTAATAACAATGTACAAATGAACGGAGTCTCAAGGGATAAAGTAAAAAACAAATTTCATCTATATTACGCACTAGGAGAAGCAGTAGACATACACAGTTTATAGCTGCCTTCACTATAACATTCTGGAGCTTGTGACTAAGCATTCACCAAAGCTAATTTCAACTCTTTCTGAACTGGAATTTTATATAACATTCTGGAGCTTGTGACTAAGCATTCATCGAAGCTAATTTCAACCCTTTCTGAACTGGATCTTATATGAAATCTCGAAATATATTAATGGACACCAAACTAAACCGGTTTTATAAAGGAAAAAGCAGATAGGTTGTTAGGATGCAATATGCTGTTCCATATGTTTTAAGACTTTTTCTACATCTTTTCCATCTGGTTCTGGGAAATGCACAGTGCTGTAATGATCCTTTCTAGGGTTATTAAACCAACAGCTGTTGTCATTAATGGAGGACACTCTTTATTGCCGAGAACAATCAGTTATAATAAATCCACCGCTGCCATGATGTAGATCTCTTTAATGACTACTCCATTAACACCAGGACTGAGGTTATGGCAATGGTACATTTTTTAAGGGAGGGATGGCATACTGATTTTATGACACATATAAATTGTGAGCAGTAAAATATCAGATAATGTCTAATATTTTTCAACACAATCTCTTTCTCCTCCGTTTGGCCCCTGCTGACATCTCCATGTAGAACTCTTAACAAAGTAATGTGTTTGACAAATTTTAATTAATCTATTAGATGAGAAGAGTAAACCAAGGGTGAGTTGTGTCATCAGATTTAACACTAACTTCTTAAGAGTTCGGCGACAGAAATAAAAGTGACGATAAGTTTAATATCCAGTTTGTTTTTATTACCATGAGTTTGTGATCTCTCATCCTAATGAACATTGTAACTGCATGCTTCAATAGCCTTTATATCTAATTACTTGTTGCCCACTCCCACGGCACTAGTGTTTATAACACCATGTAATGGCTTCCAGTTACTTTTGCATTGTGATTTCTTTACAGTCCTCATAAAAAATTTGCAGTACACAATGATAATAATCCCTGCTCTATTGCATTTCATAATATGAGATAATTGTATTTTGTTTATTGGTAGCTTTGCAGGTTGGAGATGGAATTTATCACCCTCAAAAATTTTGCTTTGTACCGTGACGGACAAATAACAAATTTGCAAATAATCACTTTCATAGATTTGTTCACAATATATTTCTGGGTTAAAGCTATCCCAAAGGGTAAATGTTTTTGCCAAAAATGCAATGTTATTAAAATGGCTTGATAATATGTCCCTTTTGGCAAATTTTATTTGTGGTTTCAATAAGAACACCTCTCCCAAAATGTTTCTTTGTTACCACCTTGCAAACAAAACATGATGGTAAAAATAATTTCAAATACCTTTAAAGGGGTTTTCTTACCATACTCTTTTGGAGAGCTTGCTCTTCATTGACAACTTCAGACTCGCACTTCCTGGTTAAGCTGTGGGTGGTTCTACCATAGTGATTGCCAACTCAGCTCTGTTATTCATAGCTGAGCCTGTTAGAGGGAATTTTCTAATAGAAGACATTAACCCCTTTACCATGTTGGACGTAAGCTTACGTCCAAGTCGCTTTGGAGTTAACGCAAATGGACATAAGCTTACATCCTGGTGATTGTGCGAACTCTAAAACAGAGTTTGCATGATCACTACGGGAAATCAGCTGTACATTACAGCTAATATCCTGTTGCATCAAACCTTACTGGAGATTACTCCAGTTGGTGTATGTGTGTGTGTGTGTGTGGGGGGGGGGGGGTGGAGGGGGAGGGAGGGTTTGTGATTAACCCCTTAGCTCGCTCAGTGGTAGAAGACAAAGGGTGGTGATTAATGGTACATATTCAAACTGGATCCCTGTTTCTAGTGGGATACCACGGTGGTTAGTATTGAGCCCTATTCTCTTTATTATATTCATTAACGATCTTAAACATGGATTGCACAGTAAAATATCAATCTTTGCAGATGATACTAAGCTCTGTTAAATAATCAACACGATAGAGGACAAAAGGGATCTGGATAAGTTGGAGGTCTGGGCAGAGAAATGGCAGATGAGGTTTAACACAGATAAATGCAAGGTTATGCACATCCATTCCATGATGACTTGCTAAACGGGAAAATGCTGGGAAAAGGTGACATAGAGAAGGACTTGGGAATCCTGGTGGACAATAAACTTAGTTGTAGTTGCCAGTGTCAGGCAGCAGCTGTCAAGGCAAACAGGATTATGGGGTGTATTAAAAGGGGCATGGATGCACATGAGAACATTACTCTCCCATTATACAAGTCACTGGTTAGATCACAAATGGAATATTGTGTACAGTTTTGGGCACCAGTGCACAGGAAAGACATTGTAAAGCTTGAGCAGGTTCAAAGGCGGGCAACACAAATACTACAAGGATTGGGTGGACTGCAATACCCAGAAAGATTAGCAATATTAGGGTTATTTAGTTTAGGGAAAACACGGCTTCGGGGGAAGTAATAAATATGTTTAAATATTTTAAAGGTGAATATAGAGATCCCTCCCAGGATCTATTTATACCCAGGACTGTATCTAGAACAAGGGCGCATCCTCTACGCCAAGAGGAAAGAACGTTTCTGCACAAACATAGAAAGGGATTCTTTACTGTAAAGGGCCGTTCACACGGCTTATTTTGGGCACGGATTGCAGCCATATTCCTCGCCGTACTGCGCTGTAATCGGGGGAAACCCTCCCGATTACGGTAATCCCCAGTTTAATAGAGAATGTGGATTCCGTTTCCCCTCCCCATCGGCGAATCACTGGACGGGGAAAAAGTGAATGGCTTTACCGGGGGGGTAGCGCCGGGAAAATGGTGTTTTGGGGAAATGGGCAGCCCCCCCTCCCGCCCCCGCCCTTAAAGCCCTAATTGTGGGCGAAAACCGTCCTGAATTGGTTAAAAAGCCGTGTGAACCCGGGCCCCAAGAGTAAATGGACTGTGGAAAATTAGGGGGTACTTGTCATGGTGAAACACTAACAGAGCACAAAAAAAAGTCTGCATCATTTTGAGTTAATAAATAGAAGCTATGTATCTAGGACTCTGGAAGGGGGTCGTTGATCCAGGGTTTTTTCTGTAGCCAAAAATAAAATTAAACCGGGCCACCAGGGATGAAATAAAGGTAAGTTTTATTTAAGTGGGCAGTTTATGCCAGAATGTCCAAATAATAATTATTCTTAAATAATAATTGATTATGCCAGAATTTAGGGTTGGAAAAATTTTTGTTGAGATGCAATGTCCTGTGACGTTTGGCCGCAGGCCCTTTTTCAAACCCCAAATTTGAATGAAGCATTAAATCTGTCAGTGTAATATAGTGTCATGAGAGAAAAAAAGGGAAAATACAAAAAAGAAAGTAATGGAAAAAAAATGGTAAAGGAGAAAAAAGAGATATGAAAAGTATAAAGGTTGAGGAGAGTAAAACAAGGGGGTAAGAAAAAGGGGAAAAGGATAAAATATACGATAAAAAATTGGGGTAGAAATCCAGGTGAATTGCGGAAAAAGGGACATGTAGAAAAAGGTATGTGTATAGAGAAGGAAGACAAAAGGTGGATTTTAAAGGATAAAAAATGTGATAGGAAAGTTTATGGGGGTTAAAACCTGTAGTGGTGGTA